>ML778889.1:308137-337991 GCA_009831015.1 Picea engelmannii
GTACAGGTTAATTTTGATATTCCCGTATTTGAAGGTCAAATAGATGCAGATGCCCTAGATAAATGGTTAAATCTGCTAGAAGGTTATTTCTTTGTTCATAATTTTTCAGACAAGGAAAATATCACCTTCACACTCTTTAAGTCTCTCCCCCATGTCAAACATTGGTGGGAAACTTACTAGGAGAAGAGTTCCACAGAGGAGTCTGGAATATATGGGGCCGATCCCACTTAGGATTTTTGTTGTGGATGTGGCAAAGGAACAGTATTACCCTGTTGGAAACTATGAGGACCAGTACATGAGATGGACCACACTGCGGCAAGAGAGGGGCCAATCAGTTTCAGAGTTCACCAATAGCTTCCATACCTTGCGCACCAAGCTGGGTATCAAAGACTCTAAACGACATTTGGTTCTGAAATACCATGGGGCTCTACACAGATACATCCAAACTGAAATGGATTTCCTGGACATCTCATCACTCGGTTCTGCGTATCGATATGCTGTTAAAATCAAGCAGAAATTTAAGCACCAGAACAAACGGGAGTTTGGGTCTGCAAATCCACAACAACCAAAGTATGAAAAAGATAGCCCTAACAAACAGTCTCCTGAAAACCAGTCCAAGCCACAGGAAAAGAAGGGTCACGAGAAGACAAAGAAGGACACCGGGAAATGGTGCGATTTCCACAAAAGCCCCTGGCACAACACCGATGAATGTCGCTCAAAGCAGTCATTGGTGGTCGAGATCAAACACAAGGAGCCAAACCCTGATTCAAAATCTGATTCTGAAAATACTGGTAAAAGACAGATCATCGACGCAGGCCCCACTACTATTGTTGCGACCGCAACAATTCAACCAGAAGAACCAACAGATCCATAAGAGGGGGAGCGCCTTTTTCATTCATAGATGTGGGTGAAGGGGACCCCGCTGCATTTTATTTTTGATAGCGGAAGCCAGAAGAACCTCATCTCAGCAGAGTTCATTAAACAGTTGGGATTGTCGACAACACCACACTCGCAACCATACAGCATCGGGTGGCTTCGCCAAGGACGAGATCTTCGTGTTATCCAGCAGTGTCGATTGTCATACGACATCCAACCCTTCAAGGATGAGGTATTATGTGATGTTGCCCCACTAGATGTCTGTGATGTTCTCTTAGGCCAGCCATATATGTGGAAATGTCATGCTATCTATGAGTCTCGACCCCGCAGTGTCATTATTACTCTGGGGGGTCATCTCTACAGGATACCAGAGGTAGTTCCAACTACTGCCCCACCTAAACAGTGTGGCAACGTAGTATCTCATACTACAAAATTCATCTTCTCCACAATCTGTTCAAAAGGGGAACAAAAGGATACTACAACCACTACAGCCTCGGCTCAAGCACCTTCTATCCAACAGAAGCAGGTCAACAAGGTTGCAGCAAAGTGAAAAGATTCCTTCTGCACGTCGTCCTCTCATGTATCTCAACTTGTTGAGCAGTCTCAACCGCAACAGGTTCGTGACAGATTTCCACAAACTAATCAGCGCGACATCTCCAACAAGACAAACAGCTCACCAAGATGCAGATTCAACAAATGCTTTTCCCTCTCTCCTGGGAACTCAACGCAATGGAGACCATTGCTTCCTAAGGAGGGAGGATTGATCCATGTGGATATTGGTGGCCACCCACCATTTCCAAATGGCTCAAAACAGTTTTATGGCCATTTTGGCAATTTACTATTTTTAGCAGGTTTTAACTTTCGGGGCCATTTTGAGGGTCCAAATAAATGTTTTTCGAGATCAAGGTTCTCAATGATAGCCGAAGTCCAAAATGAATCTCCTCGACAATACCTTTCCAATGAGCTATCACACGCCTAAAACGGAGATCGTATGCAAAAGTTACGACCCCGAGAAGTTGATGTACTCACTTACCCAAACGGAGCCCACATGAATTTTGGTGCTTCATCTCCTAGGGTTAGGTTTTTGGCAGAGGAATGCCTTGTAAGGATATTGAGGCGGCGCAAGCCGAGCATTTACAAAGTCTTGTTGGCGAAGTGCGTCAGCAATGGACTCTTTTCAGTCCCTCGGAGTCATATGCGGGCTTCTCTAAGCATTGAAGTTGCAGCTTGTCTCAGGCGTGGAACCATTAGTTTGATAATATCCATGTGGATATTGGTGGCCACCCACCATTTCCAAATGGCTCAAAACAATTTTCTAGCCATTTTGGCAATTTACTATTTTTAGCAGGTTTTAACTTTCGGGACCATTTTGAGGGTCCAAATAAAGGTTTTTCAAGATAGAGGTTCTCAATGATATCCAAAGGCATGATTGAGCCCCCAAAATTAATCTCCTCGACAATACCTTTCCAACGAGCTATCACACGCCTAAAACGGAGATTGTATGCAAAAGTTACGACCCCGGGAAGTTGATGTACTCACTTACCCAAACGGGGCCCACATGACTTTTGGCGCTTCATCTCCTAGGGTTAGGTTTTTGGCAGAGTAATGCCTTGTAAGGATATTGAGGCAGCGCAGGCTGAGCATTTATAGAGTCCTGTTGGCGAAGTGTGTTAGCAATGGACTCTTTTCAGTCCCTCGGAGTCATATGCAGGCTTCTCTAAGCGTTGAAGTTGCAGCTTGTCTCAGGTGTGGAACCATTAGTTTGATAATATCCATGTGGATATTGGTGGCCACCCACCATTTCCAAATGGCTCAAAACAATTTTCTAGCCATTTTGACAATTTACTGTTTTTAGCAGGTTTTAACTTCTGGGGCCATTTTGAGGGTCCAAATAAAGGTTTTTCGAGATCGAGGTTCTCAATGATAGCCTAAGGAATAATTGAGCCCCCAAAATGAATCTCTTTGACAATACCTTTCCAACGAGCTATCACACGCCTAAAACGGAGATCGTATGCAAAAGTTACGACCCCGGGAAGTTGATGTACTCACTTACCCAAACGGGGCCCACATGACATTTGGCGCTTCATCTCCTAGGGTTAGGTTTTTGGATGTCTAGGACTTTTGGCATTCTCGTTTATGATAAAAATGCCTCTAGAGCCTCATTGTAATCATCTTCTCATGGATGCAAGTAGCCGTCACATCTCTTCTCAGAGATAAGCTACCACCATTCTAGCAAGTCTTTCACTTTGTACTTTTACAGTCTCCGTACATTTATTTCATTAATAGAAATCGTGTATTACTATATATCTGTGACTCTTTTTATATTTCCACTATATCTCTGTTATATTGTTGTCTCTCTTGCAATATCTCTGAATATTTCTATGTTATATCTCCGCTCTCATTTCGTGCCGAAAATAATCCGGATCAGCCTTGGAGATTGGCGCATAAACTTTCTTCCTCGTAATGAACCTATTGTGGATATATCATTGTGCCCCAAATTAGACTCTGCTCTTGAAAACTCATACCACTACACATTGTTGTATTTCGACACCAATATAACTTTCGTATTTGTTAAAAACTGCACAAACATGCTCTCGTGATCATGAATCTGTAGGTTGTGTGTGCATTAATATCTTTGCATATGTAGAAAGAAGAAACGCAATAGTGGGAATTGACACAGTTGGGATTTTATCATGAATGATAGCAAATATTTCCTTTGGAATGCAACCAGGTCTTCTGGCTAAAAGGTGATTGTACTCTCCAAGAAGATATGCCCCAACCTTCACCATCGTTTCATGCACAGCAGGCTTGTCAAGATACTGACACACGAACAAAAAACCCCTATCTCAGTACTCGCCTCTTGTTGATCAAATTGAACGCTAGGAACACCTATAGTTCTAAAAAAAATGATACTCTCCATCTGTAGAATCAGGCACCTAGCATTAACACCTCATCAACTACGAATTGAAAACCAATCTAGCTTCATCCTTAAACCACCTGCGCAATACACCTGGCATTGCATTCTACATTTTATTTTTTATTTGTTTTGAGGCTTTAATCCCACATGTATTGGGATTGTGAAGATTTAGGCTTTCACATATGCAAATGGCTAGATAGGTATTTCGATGAGATATTTAGAGTGAAGTGGCTAGGGGCTTGCGCATGGCTGTGTATGTTGCATGGATTTGGTGACTCGACTCGTGGCTTGACTTGCAGCTTGGCTCGACATGAGAATTGGCCTATGATTGAATTCGTGGCTTGGGCCTATGGGCCCCCAAAAAATTATGTTAAAATCCATAAAATCCAAAGGCTAGACTAAGCTTAATATAAGGAATCTGGCATATAATAATATAGCTTAGGTTTATACTTAGGCCATAGATCGTTTAGTGCACACACCACTTTTCTTTTGATATTTTTTACAAAAAAACAATAAAAATTAGGAATACCTCCAAAAATGGCTAGACTAAGCTTAATATAAGGAATCTGGCATATAATAATATAGCTTAGGTTTATACTTAGGCCATAGATCGTTTAGTGCACACACCACTTTTCTTTTGATATTTTTTACAAAAAAACAATAAAAATTAGGAATACCTCCAAACTAAAATTTTGGGCAGCATTAATCGTTTCATTTTTAGTTTTGCAGGTTAAGAGGGAAGAGCTAAAGCAATCTTGGGCAATGAGATCTATGGGAGCTTATCAAGGCTTAGCTGGGAGTTGAGGGATTATGACAACAAGCATGAGACCTTGAGATGGGAAAATCTAGCACAAATTGAATAAAGTGCTCAAAATTTAATAGTACATTTTGAGTGATAACATCTGGCTCCAACTCGGATGGAGACCTCCCTATGAGGTTTCCAAGAACCTAGCAGACTAGTCACCTTTACCATTGGTCATGGAGTCATCTGGCCTTTACAATTGATCTCTTCAAACCTGTGACCTGCCTGTAGCCTACCTGTAGCTTGCTCTGCAATCATCCACAATTTGTATTGTGTCTAGCCCATTGGGCTATGGAGCCATTTAATGTCGTCACTAGATCTCTACAATCTTAATTCAAACTCTGAATGAAAATTCACTATTGCAAACTAACAAAATAAAAAGAATCTCCAACCATACCTGATGGCGAACTTATTCTCTACCTATTCCTACACTAACCAAATCTGAAACTTGGTCATGTAAACGGAGACTTCCATAACAGTTATTGGAGTAACCTCAAAACTGAGATGACCTTATCTCTATCACTGCTTAATAGAAAGTAACTGAAATACATCAACAATGATAAATAAACTTTCAGAAAGGCATACTCACTGATGAATGTTGATGAGTAAACAAAGTCTGAAATTTTTAGAGGATCTGAAATATACAGCTCCATCAAAGCCGCTACTGGGTCTCTGAATCCAAGATCAGAAACATTCTGACTCATAGAAAATAACTTCCCTTGCATGAATGCTTCTTTACTTTCACGTAGATAGTTTCCTTGATAGTCTTTTTGTTGTCTCAACTAAGAATTGAAAGTTGTTGTTGCTACTGGTTGCTTTCACTGATCTCAGTGTTGAATGTAGATAGCTCAACCTTTGCCAGAAAATCCTGCATGATCAACCACTGATCTAAACTTATCTGCTCCCCTTGGCTATATCCCTGTGATTCGAGTTCATCATGATGATATGATGGCTTATCATAGCAAACAATTTCCTCTCCAACAATAATATCTTGGCAAGATATATCAAAACTAGAAAGATCTTCATTGGACTTTCGAACAACAGATTCATAACAAGCATCAATCACAGTGTGACCAGATTTTAGATCATCTCTCTGCTGAAAAAAAGAACTAGATGAAATTTTAGTAGACAACAAGCCTTCACAAATCTCAAAATCTTCTTCCTCATCATTGTATTAGTTGAAAATAGGAGCATCAAGATAAGATCCTAATGACAAAGATGAAGCTTCTTGTATAGAAGTATCAACAATAAAATCTTGAAATAGATTTGGAAAAATACCACCTTGTTCCTCATGGTTACTGCAACTTCACTTGATCTACAAATCTGGAAACTGTGGGCTACCCTTAGTATCTGCTGCAGATTTGAAAATTTCACCTACTAACCTGTCAATCTGCTCATCATCTTTAAGGTTTTCAAAAGAAATATTTTGATTTTCATGACAGCCATCTCCAATAGTTGCATTTAATACATTATCAAAAGTATCACCATGGTTGTCATAATGTGGATCAACAGTCCCTTGATCATGATGAGAGATATCTTCTGTTGAAGCAACGTCTTCATGAATATTTAGATCTTTGTTCAATAAATTGAAATCATGACAACATCCGGGATATAAAAGGTCAGCTGAAAATATGCCTTTGCAAAACAAATGAAAGGCAGCATGAAAATATGCCAAAGAGCTGACACTTGAAAGAGGAAGAGACCGATACCAATCATGAGAAATTCCCTCTAATGAAAACCCAAAGAGCCTGATCTAAACATCCTCATGCACAATTTGCAACCGATGCATGCAATCATGAAAATCCAGCAAATGTTCAGTTGGCACTTCCCACTGTTCTCCTCGAAATCTGGGAATACTATTTTCCCATTCATCTCTACTAGGCACTGGATTAGGGAAACCAACGATCTTTGAAAAATCACAAAAAAATATCTCTTAGCTAAGATCTTGTTCATTTCATACCAGTGGAGTCACCAACAGATTTAAGAATGATGGAGTCGCCACTGAATTCGTCCTTCATGGAGTCGCCAGATAGATGATTACAACCAAATGATGTCCAAACTTTGTCTATCATCAAAGATAGATCTTGTTGTCTCCCAAAGAAACTGAGCTTCAATCTCCTTTCCCCGACATGATGCCAATTTGTTATCACTCCAGGAGTTCTTCTAGGTTGTAGCTCAAAGAAGCCTAGTAACTTAACTAATATCTCAATAGTGTATAATATTCTCCTAATTGGATCAAGTCATATGACTAAATCAAACCTTCTCTCTCAAGACATGCATAAACATAACCAGATGAAAAGGCTTTTAACTATCACTGTTCAGAGGGTTTGTAACTTAAGTGAAAGTATGGAGAATTCTTACTATGCCAGCAGACTCACACATAAAGATATATGAATGACCAGTCACAATGAGTAAATGATATTTGCAATTCAACTCATCAAAGAAAAGATAGGATAATAGCTATCAGGATTTAGACAAACAGAATAGACACGAATTAAACATCCATGTGCAAATATAAAGTAGATAGGAAAATGTAAATCTAAACAGATAATTACAAAAGAAACTTGTATTAACTGATCTACAAATGAGAAGCTTAAGTACAGAGTGTGAAAAAGTCTCCAAATTCGAACCTCTAGTCCTTCAAAACAATAGACTTTATAGTCTTTACATCAAGAAGTCGGATCCTATAGAAGAGGATCGAATAATACTAAAAATAGTAATATAAAACTAGTTACAAAACAATAGGAATAGATCCTATATAAAAGGAATCAAATCATTTTCTAAATCTGAAGTCTTTGATAGCTGCATAAGTCTTCTGAATGATGACAAGGCTACTCCAGATCCCTTTTTGACACTTGGGCATATCTTTACCGAAAATAGAAGAATATTTTCAACACTTATCGCCTTTGTATCGGTTTCAAAACTTTAAAGGGAGAGTGATCTCTATCCCTTTTAATTTTATAATTCGTTTAGAACCTTGCTAAGATGATTTGACAGCAAAAACATTTGATCTGAGAAAAAATACTGACATTCTTCATGAGTCTGTTCTTTTGGTGTCTTATAGGCCTGAAACAGAGTAGGGTTAGTTGCCGAAAGCAGAGCTTTCAATAGCCAACAATGCCTTTTGGAACTAGTCTAAGTTGTTGAAAATGTAGGCCTTCAAAAAGTCTTAAAAACTGCAAAATTTCTTTGGACTGTCTGCTCTTTAGGGTTCTTAATTTAGATTCACTGCAAATGCATTCCTCTTAACTTTAGCTGCATGCCCCATTTCATCATTACAACTTACATAAAGATCATTCTAACTCAGTAGTAAATATCTTCTAGCATGTGTATTTCTTATGCTTGCATGAATGCCCAAGTTTTGAAAGGATGCTCTTCTCTTGAAAATAATCTCAACTCCTTCTGCAAACATGTAGAGTATTTTTCTTTACTCTCAAGAAGAGGGAGGAAGGTTTCCTTGTGCTTCACTTTTGTATCATGTTCTTCCTTGACATCAGTTGTAACAACATTTGTAAAATGAGCACATCCAGTATCTGTGGGGTACAGGTTAGCAAGACATAATGAAGGTAATGAACAACAAACCAATTGATAAGCACTCAATAAATAATGAAAAAATGGCATCAGCAACTCCAACAAATAGCACTTCCAAACCCTGATACCAATTTCAGGTTTGATAACATATTTGAATTCTGCCCATACAAATATTTGTTGGAAGCCACTTTGTTTACTTTAGAAGTATCCTAAAATTGTGCCCAAAGTCATGCTTCCTAGAAATACAATGAAAAGCAACGTTGTGCCAAATCTTTTGGCTTCTATTCCAATTTTCATCAGAGCAATTGAAAGAAAATTACCAATGACCTGGGTGTTAGAAAACACTCTCCAAAAATTCTCCATTGAAGTTTCCAAGAATTTTTCCTTCCGGTAGGTTACATTCAACTACATGGCTCCTTGCAGCAAAAGACAGGTAGGTTGACATATCTTTTACTTTCTCTTCTGCAGTTTCTTTTGCATTCTGAAGCTCACTGAAATGTTATGCCATTATATGACACTGTGTCAAGTCCTCCACCTTGTGCCTCTGATGAGCAGGACCAGTGTGAAATGGAACTAAGGCCAGAAGGTTAGTACTAAGGCTGTTGTTGGATTATTGGAGGGTGTGAACGAAGACCCTGGAGATACAAGGATAAAAAATGCAGAGCTCCCACTACTTACAGTCTGACAAGAGGACTCTGGCATATTCATGTCATCAGAAAATGTCTTTATAACCCCAACAAGAAACGTGCTTTTGACAGAAAAAATTCTATCATATCACTGGTTACCCCGATCAATCCTTGTACAATATTTTGGCACTTGCAATAGGGCACTTGTAAATTAAGCTAGGGTTGAATGATTAATTCCTTGGAGATTGGCGCATAAACTTTCTTCCTCGTAATGAACCCGTTATGGATATATCACTGTGCCCCAAATTAGACTCTGCTCTTGCAAAATCATACCACTGCACATTGTTGTATTTTGACATCAATATAACTTTCGTATTTGTTAAAAACTGCACAACATTCTCTCGTGATTCTGAATCTGGAGGTTGTGTGTGCATTAATATATTTGCATGTGTAGAAAGAAGAAACACAACAGTGGGAATTGACACAGTTGGGAATTTATCATGAATGATAGAAAATATTTCCTTTGGACTGCAACCAAGTCTTCTGGCTAAAAGGTGATTGTACTCTCCAATAAGATATGTCCCGACCTTCACCATCGTTTCATGCACAACATGTTTTTCAAGATATTGACACACAGACAGAAAACCCCTATCTCAATACTTGCCTCTTGTTGATCAAACTGAACGCTAGGAACACCTGTAGTTCTAAAAAAACTGATACTCTCCATCTGTAGAATCGGGCACCTAGAATTAACACCTCATCAACTACGGATTGAAAACCAAGCTAGATTCATCCTTAAACCACCTGCACAATATACCTGGCATTGCGTTCTATGTTTTATTTTTTATTTGTTTCGAGGCTTTAATCCCACATGTATCGAGATTGTGAAAATTTAGGTTTTCAGATACGCAAATGGCTACATAGGTATTTCTATGAGATATGTAGAGTGAAGTGGCTAGGGGCTTGCGCATGGTTGTGTATGTTGCATGGCTTTGGTGACTCGACTCGTGGCTTAACTTGTGTCTTGGCTCGACATGAGAATTGGCCTATGAGTGAATTTGTGGCTTGGGCCTATGGGCCCCCAAAAAGTTTTGTTAAAAGCCATAAAATCCGAAGGCTAGACTAAGCTTAATATAAGGAATCTTTCATAATATATCTTAGGTTTATACTTAGGCCATAGATCATTTAGTGCACAAACCACTTTTCTTTTGATATTTTTTAAAAAAACTCAATAAAAATTAGGAATACCTCCAAACTAAAATTTTTGGGCAGCATTAATCGTTTCATTTTTAGTCTTGCAGTTTAAGAGGGCATAGACAAAGAAATCTTGGGCAATGAGATCTATGGGAGCTTATAAAACAAGCAAGAGACCTTGAGATGGGTAAATTTAGTACAAATTGAATAAAGCACTCAAAATTTAATAGTACATTTTGAGTGCTAACACATTCCACCGGGAAATGAGTAGGGCTTTTCTTTCTGAATATTATACATAGCATAATGACCACATAAACTATATACTCATTTAATGATGAAGTTGAATAAACACCAAGGGAGTTAGCTCTGAATTTCGTTGGAATCCCCCACCAGGTTTTAACTATATCTGGGTAGCTATGGTCAAATTGCACACTTTCTTTTTGTTGAAAATCCATTACAAACACAACATTATAAATATATTTTGGATCAAGGGATAGGTTGTACATTACTTGGAGGTGTTCTGGCCTGAAAGAGCCAACAACGACCTTTTGGTGATTGATGATGCTCCTGGTCTGCACATCCGTGTTTTCCAAACACCAACTTATCATGTCATTATATGGCATGAGCCTCGGTCGTGTAACTATTTTAAGAAGCTCAAACTCTGCTATCAGTCTGAGTTTGTCATTCGTTTCATCTCCAAAATCATCCTAACCATTGATAGCTTCACGCTCCAAGATTTCAAAAATCTGCGTCCAGGACCTGATTGAATCTACAATATGTGGCGTGGTATCCGACAGAACGTCTGTGTTCGGATTCGAACCTTCACCGACTTCATCATTTTTCTTAGAGGTTTTCTTGGGCCCCATGATACCAGAAACAGAATGTGACAACCTATTACAAGGGAGACTGTGTAAGCTTTCCTTGAGTAAGACTTACTATTTTGTTGAAAGTATGAAATAAATTCAAAATATAGAACCTTTATTTACGCTTAGTTCACATTAACTCAAGCATGTTTTCACGGATGATGAGTTTATTCGTTTTAATGAGGAAATTACATCTGGTGATACGCACCTTATGCTAGAAATCATTTCCATTGGCCTATAATAAATGTTACCAAGAATCAGTTATTCGCGATCAGGGATTTTGAATGAAACAACATCAAAACATCCTGAAACTTGAATGCGCGAAAGATTAATTCACATCGTTAATCGCATTTAAGAGTTTAATTAATCACGTTTAAGAGATTAATTAATCACATTTAAGAGCTTAATGTTTTCGAAACTTCAGGTTTCGGGGTTTTTTGTATGTTTTGAACTATAAACCCCCAATTCTGAAACGCGATACGATTAATTATTCTTGATTTAGTTTAGTTTAATCAATTGACACTTAACTTTTCGTCATTTTATTGTTTCGGGATATTTCAAGTGGACTCTTTTTTATATCTCCGAAAGGTCGTTACATGTAACGACGTGTCAAATATGAGTCGTTTTAAAGGGTTCCACGTGTTAATTTGACTCGTGCGAATTCTTGGATGTCACGCTCAAAAAGTGACGCCTGTCTACTAGTAGGGGACTCACCATTCAAATGTACAATCATACTCGAATTCTTTTAAAGTTTTAAGAACATTTAAAACATATGTCTTTCGGGTTTCGAGATTTTGAATGTTAATATGTAAGGGAAAGTCCGAAGCACGAAACTCCGAAACAATTTTCGACGATTTGACTTATTAATTATTTGGCGGATTCATAAATCCGAAAGATTTTAGATCTTCTGATCCTACGGAGAACTTCATCAATGGTGAGACATAAGTGCTTTTGGCTCTTATTTAAACGAAACTAAAAATTATTAAAATCTAAATATTAGAAAACATGTGTTCCAACACCAAGATCACCATACTTTTGTTGAGTTAAGAGGTTAGGAAGGTTGGTAGTGTGACAAATATTTTGAAAATGAGATCTAATGTGGGTATAGGCTGGACAATCTAAGAGAAAGTGTTTTTCATCTTCAACCTTCTTAGTGTCACAAAGGTGACACACTCTTTCATCCCATGGCATTTTAGGAATTGACCAACGCCCAGTTTCACTATGGAGCTTGTAAGAATTGGTTCTTATCTTAGCAATGCTTTTTTTTTCTTTACACTTGGCAAAATAGATAGATAATTTTGATATTATAGATTAGGGTTGATTACATCCTTATAATACCTTAATTTTATTTTTTCCTCTAACTCTTTATCACACCACATTTTCTCCTTAAATTTTGATTTGACAGTTTTTTTAATAGTATATTTATTCTACAAAATGGTGTCTTCCATGATTCCCCAATAGTTTAGCCAAGACCGAACATCTTTATGCCATCCTCGCTTGAGTCGATGATGGTTATGAATCGATTTTGAAGCAAGTTTAGGAAGCCTCTTGTCTTCCATGTTGTTTAAGTTGTTCTTATACATTAGGTATCTAGTCATATCCATGCTCTCAATGAGAGAGAGGTTTGTTTCTAAGAGGAGGATGGGATAGGGCGTATTTCCTTTAATTTTGAGATTATAGGTTATAAAATTCTTTTGTATTTGCTCTATCTTTCTCCAGGATTAACGAGAGATACTATAGCCCCATACTTCACATCCATAAAGAATAAAAAGTGCAACAAGAGTCTCAAAGAGGAGTTTCTTCTTATCCCAACTCCAAAGATCAACTAATTTACAATTGTTTTCAAGACCATAATAAGATTTACATCCCCCAATAATACTTTTCTCAATGCTATAATTCCAATTGAGCTTGTGGTGAATATCAATTCCAAGATATTTGTATGAAGTCGCTTCCTCCAAGTTGTTTTTGTCATATACGAAGGTATCATAAGGGATCTTATTGGATTTAATAATCACGACCTTAGTCTTATCAATATTAACAGTCACACCCATATTGGAGCAAAAATCCTTGAGGATTCTTAGTTGGTTTTAAGATCACGGGGACTCCTTTCCATAAGAACTCTATCATCGGAATAAAGAAGAATATTGATGATTATACCGGTGAGATTAGGGTCGACACAACCTGGTTTTTCCAAGCAATCTTCTAAGTTGTCAATGTAAATGCCAAAAATGGTAGGGGAAAGGACAACCTTGTTTGACTCTAATATTGCAGCTATTCTCTTTTGACTAGCCCTTAGTGTTTTTAAAATTAGCAATAACGTTCCCATACATCCCTACTTCAGCAGCCCTCAACTTGAGAGGCACTTTGATCTCTTCCAACCTATTCCAAAGGTTTTTCCTAGGAACCATGTCAAAAGCTTTTCTAAATTCAACAAAACAACAAAAAAGAACGGTTTTAGTATTGCGAAACGCCTCTGCAATGATCATAAATGTAACAAGATGGTCCACAATTAAATGATATCTCCTAAACTCGGCCTAGTCTTTATCTCTTTTACCGTGACTTTCTAGCCAAAGGCTAATCTTCTTTTCAAAAATAATTCCATAAAGCTTGGCTAAAATTGGGATAATCATAATAGTCCTACAATTAGAGGGAATGTTTCTATGCCCATTTTTAAAAATAGGAACAATGAGGATTTGTGTCCAGGGTTTAGGGAAGCCCTGCTTGACTACTAAATTGAATAGCTTGTGTATGTGAGGGATAAGGATAGGCCCTCCTATTTTAAAAATTTCAGCTTAGTAGCCTTCAATGTCCTTAGCTTTCCCATTTGCAAGCCGCTTAACCTCGGATTCTATGTCATCTAATGAAAAAACTTCTTCCTTTGTAGGGACAATAGGAATGGTGTCCATAGCATTAGGGAACTTGTAAATACTTTTAAGGTAGGAATTCCAGTCCCTTAAGGGAATCCTATTATTTTCTTTAGTATTGTGGTTTAGAATTTGGCTCCAAAACTTCTTAGGATCCAACTTATATAATTGTGAAATTTGTTCTTTCCTTTTATTGATATAATACCTTTTTTTCCTTTTAATTAGGGATTTGTACGTATTGATGTTATCGAGTTTTAAGGACTCATTAGAAGCATCCCTAATGGATTTCCTATCAATTTTACATTATTTATCATTCCAAGGGTTGGCCATTCTATCATTATTTTTATAGGACACCTCGAAACAGAACTTGTTAATAGAAGTGGAAAGGGTAGTTGTAAAATTATGATAGAGTTCTTCAATATTTTCCTTATAAGTTAGGAGATTTAATTTAATATTTAAATCCTTTAAGAAAATGTCAACTTTACTTTTGTCAAAGCACATATTCCTTTGATTATCAGAATTCTCTTCAATGACACTCCTATGCATGGAAAAGTTTAGAGTTAGGGTTAAAGGTTTATGATTAGAGTCAGATTCATGGTCATTTAAAAGGTCAAAAGTTGTTATTTGGTTGGAAACGAGGATATCAGATATCACATATGTTGACACTCAGAACTGAAATGGGTTGTAGCAAATCAATCCCGAGGCAACCTCGAACCACTTTGGATTGGAAGCTTCCCTCCTCCAAACCGAGAGGGATCTCTCGAAAAATGTCACAATATGATTTTGAATAAGCGTGAAAAAGGTGGGCATATTTATGGGAGAATGATGGTCTTGGATTTTTGGAGTTTGGGGGTTAAACCAGGGAAATGGTCCATTGGGCATGGAGTCAAATGAAAACCAAAGAAAAGAGACAATAGCAGAAAAAATTTAACTTGCGGAAAGTGAGGCAACGTAAGTTTATCTTTCAGCGCTTTGATTGTCATGATGCGGTAGCCAAAAGAAAAAGGAAAGGCCGACGTAGCAGAGAATATATGCAGAATTCTGAAAATGCAGATTGGTCTTACACCCGCTGATAGCTGGTGYAGAGGAAAGACAATAAACAATTACAGAAAACCCAAATCCATTCGTTATAGTAGTGGTCGTACTAAAGTATAACGAAGCACATCATTTAGAAGAAAACGAAATGGAATGCAGTCATAATGGATTAAGGAAGACATAAAGATATGGTAAAGACAATATCAACAGTGAGTAAGGAACCTATATAATGAAATCCAAACAAATTTAACACAACTGAAAAGAAGAATAACATGCTAAAAGAAATCGACCGTGATGAATCTCACAGTCACAAGGAAAAATCATCTTTATTACTCCATTAATGGCTTACAAATTAACTCAGTAATTACAAAGAACCCCTCTTGACAGAGGTTTTCCCCCCAGTGTTGCGCTCATGTGCCCCCCTCTTTTTGCTACATACATCAGTCTTTTTAAAAGGAAAAATAAAAAATCTTTGTGTTCCAGGAATCTGAAACGTTTTGTCTTCATGGCAAACTATGACTGCCAGGTGCTTCGCCAGCTTTGTTGAACCATTATTAATCATTTGACAAGTGGACAGGAATTTCAGCGTGTATGAACTAATGCATATAGCATGAACTTCTAATTACAAAATAAAATAAATCTGCTAGTCTTTCAGTTAGGCACAGGTGAAAACGGTCGACTGAACAGGGACATTGGCGGTGAAAAGCATGAAGCCAGATGCCGCAGACTGCTCCTCCAAGAAGAGATCCTCGGGTGAAATGAATGCATTGTGCACACTAACAATAGACATACCAATCATGCAAGAAGAAATAAGCACAGACCCATCATTCATGTTGTCTTATGCTACTACAGTTACAAGTGGTCCTTGCTCTACTGATTTAAGAGCCTTGATGGAAGCTCCATGCCCGGTTCCAGGTTTCTCATTTAGTTTTCTCTTCGTAGCCACAACTAATAACATGTATAGCTTCTTTGATGAGTGCAGCTGGATTGGTCAACTCTGGAACACCACCGTTTTCCATGAGAGTTGATGCAATGAACACCGAGGACTAGCCAAATGACTTCTCAAATCTTTTCTGAGAGACTAAGAGTTGTCTCTCGTAATCATCATAGTTCTGGATTTCTTGCATATTGAAGATTGCAGCATTTAAATCTTCCTGTGGGGCAGATTTCTTATGATCGATGCTCTTGGATCTCAGACAACAACAATAGCACAACACAGTGATGGCAAGCAACCGCGGTTCACCTTAGGTTTGGGCGCGGATGGAGGGTCGTAGCCATAGAGGGCTTGTCAGTTAAAAACACATCGAGTACCCAAATATACTAGCCCTTGGATGCCATCCAATCCCTTCATGTTGAGGTCGAAGAAGACAGTGTTTCGATTGGCATATTGATCGTTGCGATCGATACCATCGACCTCTATGGGAACTGCACGTAGCACACGTTCCTTCCAACCTGAGGATCCAACCTAAAGCACATTGCTTCACGAACGACCTTGTTGTTATTGACATAGTGATCACAATCTGAGTTCAGTAGTTATGAGGCATTCGTCAATACGGCAGACACTCGAACCAATGTATTCATGGCACCGGCCTTCTTATGGTGTTGGTACCTGGGTCGTTTCTCACGAGAAACATAGACAAGTCGGGGGAGTTCGTTCCCTTCTATGTCATGCGCTCCTGTGTGTCTCAAGGATACCTGAATCATTACGACTATTGTTCCCCGGCCAAAATGTTCCATCCTGCATGATCCATCCGATCGAATTTCTGATCTGTCGCTCGCTTCTTCAAGATGGCAGCAGCAATCTGAAATGAAATATTGTTGGTGTATTCCAACTCTCTAGGAAAACCCCTTAAAATTTTCATCCGGGCTGTCACCTTCTTCACCTCAGCATCGGGAAAACAAATATTAGATGGTAGGCCTCCAGTTTCTACATAGGTCTTTACTACATAATCAATTTAACATGCAATAATCTTGGCTGTTGCGGACATCTTTGCATTTTTTGCATCTGTTGATGTATCTATCAATAATCTGACTGGAGCTATACCATATGAAATGGGCGGTTTGAAGAATTTGTCAGCCTTGTACAGTTCGACTAATTTTGGAAACGGTAGTCGTTTTACTTAGCATCGTTTATGCTTTGACAAATGGTGCGTTTCTGGTCTTTACATGGATTCTTTCTTCCGATCTTGGAGACTGCCAGGTGCTCTGACAGCAACAACAAAGATATTTGGTCCTCCTGTTGGTATCTAACGTTTTTCCATAGGAAGGAGAGAAACGTTACCTCAAAACATCCGACGTTGTCAATGCTACAACGCATATAAAGAAATATATTATTCGGTGAGAATGAGAAGCAGACAAAATCTATATTGGTGCAGCTGACACTGACATATGATTATTTCCATTTCCACTGCTCTAGGTTCTGTCTTGTAACACGCCTGCCTCTTTAATTGTTGCTCTAGGATTTTTGGTGTTATTGATATGAGATTTAATGTCTTCCGCCGACTTGACATCGACCGTTGTTGATGAAAATGAATAACACTCTGTCAATAAATCTTCTCCGTCAGCAGGCCCGTTGGCAAGAATCAACCCCGCACCGCCTGCTTGTTGCACAACCAGTGCCTTCTCTCACTATTCCTCCAAGATCGCACAACACAATTTTTCCACTCATCATTTTGGGATCGAGGCTTCCTGCGAGACATAGATTCACAATCTCGTTTCTTGACGTTGTTTTCCTGTATACCAAAGGCAATTGCTCATTTCCCACCGGTTCTCCCTTGTAAAGAGATGAGCCCCTGTAGTTTTGGTCGTTCCCAAGCACCATGGGAACCGGGAACTCTCGATCGATGGTGCTGGCACCTACTGTGGTTATCCATGGCACCGTGTTGAAAATCGCAGAATAAATTGGCCCTTCATTACCAGCAGAGTATGAAACAAAAACACCCTTCTGAATGGCTCTGAGAGCTCCAATCACTATCGTATGTCTAAGACCTCACCATATGCACCATTGCCCATGCAATATTCCAAGGTTTTGCCCATCCTTTTTTATTTTATGTGGATAAACAACTGTTAGAGGAACATAAGTATGATCCATGGAAAGTACATTTCGTTGTTCGCATGCATAAAATTCAGACATGTCATTCCAGCATTGTTGAAAACTTCCATGACTATCCCGCCAAAACTCTAGAAAGCTCATTCCATGCTGGAAACACATTGCTGATAGAAACCAAATACTCTCTAGGTCTAAAATCTTAGGAGTAAGTGATTTGGCAGACAACCAACAAGCAACATGAAATATCGCATACAACACTACCAACACGGAATGCCCACATAAAACATGCAAATCGTAAATATATGCGATTCTTTACAAAAACATGAGCCTTTGGAAACCATAAAACAAAGGCGAGGATCGAGAGAGAAAAATGTTAACTAGTCCACAAGCTATACTTTTCCTATGTGCCAAACGATCTAAGGCAATGGCAGGTGCCACCCCCATAAATGCAGGCCGAGTTGGCCAGAAGTAAATAGACCTCCAACCCAGACAATGTATTTCAAATCCTGTCAATGGATCTTCTGTGCTCGATCCATACCTCCATCCAATCTTCATACATAACATATCCACCAATAGAGTCCTCCAGCACATAAAAAATACAAAGCAATATCTCTGGAGTCCAACTCGTCTTGAGTATATATTTAAAACTCAGGAAGCTATAAGTTTATCCAACAGATATGTCTTCATTGTTCAGTCATTTAGTCTGGATCTCAGGAATAGTCATAGGCATGACAAAGCAATGTATAATCAACATTTTCATAGTGAGAACTTCCACCCATCAAAATTCAAGATGCACATGCCTCTCTTAGAAAGAGAGTTTTAGAGAATCGGAAAAAGTTTAAGACCGGGCTTATTTTCCACATACCCAATCATGAAAAGGAAATCAAGAGATAGAATCACAATATTGTTGAACCTTATGGGATTCCTAGCTACTACCTGTAAACAGTACAAAGAACCCCAAAGGAAGCTTGGGATAAAAAATACTGAGTAGAGTAATTTTGATATCTGTTACAACATCGACTCCAACTAGGGATGGAACTTTCTCGTAAAGTGCCAAGAACAGTAGACCAGGTGCCTCCATCCATTGGGCGACCTAGCATGAAAGCTGTAATTCTGAGTTCTCCTACCAGTGAAATCACCATCAGAAAMTTTTAATGGAGTCGCCAGAGCATGTGCAACCAATATTTGCCTATGACCGGCTGCTCAACCAGGCCTTAGGACTATGACAATGTCGTTCTCCCAGGGATAGATATCAACTTCGAAAATCCCCGGAAACAGCGCCAGAATGTTGACACTCAGAACTGAAATGGGTTGCAGCAAATCAATCCCAAGGCAACCTCGAACCACTTTGGATTGGAAGCTGCCCTCCTCCAACTCGAGAGGGATCTCTCAAAAAATGTCACAATATGATTTTGAATAAGCATGAAAAAGGTGGGCAGATTTATGGGTGAATGATGGTCTTGGATTTTTGGAGTTTGGGGTTTAAACCAGGGAAATGGTCCATTGGGCATGGAGTCAAATGAAAACCGAAGAAAAGAGACAATAGCAGAAAACATTTAACTTGCGGAAAGTGAGTCAAAGTAAGTCTATCTTTTAGCGCTTTGATTGTCATGATGCGGTAGCGGAAAGAAAAAGGAAAGGCTGACGTAGCAGAGAATATATGCAGAATTCTGAAAATGCAGATTGGTCTTACACCCGCTGATAGCTGGTGCAGAGGAAAGACAATAAACAATTACAGAAAACCCAAATCCATTCGTTATAGTAGTGGTCGTACTAAAGTATAACGAAGCACATCAGTTAGAAGAAAACGAAATGGAATGCATTCGTAATGGATTAAGGAAGACGTAAAGATATGGTAAAGACAATATCAACTGTGAGTAAGGAACCTATATAATGAAATCCAAACAAATTTAACACAGCTGAAAAGAAGAAGAACATGCTGAACGAAATCGACCATAATGAATCTCACAGTCACAAGGAAAAATCATCTTTATTACTCCATTAATGGCTTACAAATTAACTCATCAATTACAAAGAACCCCTCTTGACAGAGGTTTTCCCCCAGTGCTGCGCTCATGCACCCCCCTCTTTTTTCTACATACATCAGTATTTTTAAAAGGAAAAATAAAAACTCTTTGTGTTCATGGAATCTGAAACGTTTTGTCTTCATGGAAAACTACGACTGCCAGGTGCTTCGCCAGCTTCGTTGAACCGTTATTAATCATTTGACAAGTGGACAGGAATTTTAGCGTGTATGAATTAATGCGTATAGCATGAACATCTAATTACAAAATAAAATAAATGTGCTAGTCTTTCAGTTAGGCACAGGTGAAAACAACCAACTGAACAGGGACATTGGCGGTGAAAAGCATGAAGCCGGCTGCCACAGACTGCTCCTCCAAGAAGAGATCCTTAGGCAAAATGAACACACTGTGCACACTAACAATAGCCATACCAATCACGCAAGAAGAAATAAGCACAGACCCATCATTCATGTTGTCTTCTGATACTACAGTTACAAGTGGTCCCTGCTCTACTGATTTAAGAGCCTTGATGGAAGCTCCATGCCCGGTTCTAGGTTTCTCATTCAGTTTTCTCTTCGTAGCCACAGCTAATAACATGTATAGCTTCTTTGATGAGTGCAGCTAGATTGGTCGACTCTGGAACACCACCGTTTTCCATGAGAGTTGATGCAATGAACATCGAGGACTGGCCAAACGACTTCTCAAAGATTTTCTGAGAGACTAAGAGTTGTCTCTCGTAATCATCATAGTTCTGGATTTCTTGCATATTGAATATTGCAACATTTAAATCTTCCTGTGGGGAAGATTTCTTATGATTGATGCTCTTGGATCTCGGACAACAACAGTAGCACAACACAGTGATGGCAAGCAACCGCGGCTCGCCTTAGGTCTGGGCGCGGATGGAGGGCCGTAGCCATAGAGGGCTTGTCAGTTAAAAACACATCGAGTACCCAAATATACTGGCCCTTGGATTCCATCCAATCCCTTCATGTTGAGGTCGAAGAAGACAGTGTTTCGATTGGCATATCGATCACTGCGATCGATACCATCAACCTCTACGGGAACTGCACATAGCACATGTTCCTTCCAACCTGAGGATCCAACCTAAAGCACATTGCTTCACAAACGACCTTGTTGTTATTGACATAGTGATCACAATCCGAGTTCAGAAGGTATGAGGCGTTCGTCAATACGACAGACACTCGAACCAATGTATTCATGGCACCGACCTTCTTATGGTGCTGGTACTCGGGTCGTTTCTCACAAGAAACATAGACAAGTCAGGGGAGTTCGTTCCCTTCTATGTCATGCGCTCCTGTGTGTCTCAAGGATACCTGAATCATTATGGTTATTGTTCCCCGACCAAAATGTTCCATCCTGCATGATCCATCCGATCGAATTTCTGATCTGCCGCCCGCTTCTTCAAGATGGCAGCAACAATCTGAAATGAAATATTGCTGGTGTATTCCAACTCTCTAGGAAAACCCTTTAAAAATTTCATCTGAGTCGTCGCCTTCTTTACCTCAGCATCGAGAAAACAAATATTAGATGGCAGGCCTCCAATTTCTACATAGGTCTTTACTACATAATCAATTTAACATGCAATAATCCTGGCTGCTGCAGACAACTTTGCATTTTCTGCATTTGTTGATGTATCTATCAATAATATGACTGGAGCTATACCATATGAAATGGGCGGTTTGAAGAATTTGTCAGCCTTGTACAGTTCGATTAATTCTGGAAACGGTAGTCGTTTTACTTAGCATCGTTTATGCTCTGACAGATGGTGCATTTCTGGTCTTTACGTGGATTCTTTCTTTCGATCTTGGAGACTGCCAGGTGCTCTGACAGTAACAACAAAGATATTTGGTCCTCTTGTTGGTATTTAACGTTTGTCCATAGGAAGGAGAGAAACGTTACCTCAAAACGTTCGACGATGTCAATGCTACAGTGCATATAAAGAAATATATTATTCGGTGAGAATGAGAAGCAGACAAAATCTATATTGGTGCAGCTAACACTGACATATGATTATTTCCATTGTCGCTTCTCTAGGTTCTGTCTTGTAACACGCCTGCCTCTATAATTGTTGCTCTAGGATTTTTGGTGTTATAGATATAAGCTTTAATGTCTTCCGTCGACTTGGCACCGACTGTTGTTGATGAAAATGAATAATACTCTGTCAATAAATCTTCTCCGTCAGCAGGCCTGTTGGCAAGAATCAACCCTACACCGCCTGCTTGTTGCATGACCAGTGCCTTCTCTCACTATTCCTCCAAGGTCGCACAACATAATTTTTCCACTCATCATTTTGGGATTGAGGCTTCCTGCGAGACATAGATTCGCAGTCTCGTTTCTTGACGTTGTTTTCCTGTATACCAAAGGAAATTGCTCATTGCCCACCAGTTCTCCCTTGTAAAGAGATGATCCCCTGTAGTTTTGGCCGTTCCCAAGCACCACGGGAGCCAAGAACTCTCAATCGATGGTGTTGTCACCTACTGTGGTTATCCATGGCACCATGTTGAAAATCGCAAAATAAATTGGCCCTTCATTACCAGCAGAGTATGAAACAAAAACACCCTTCTGAATGGCTCTGAGAGCTCCAATCACTATCGTATGTCTAAGACCTCACTATATGCACCATTGCCCATGCAATATGACAGGGTTTTGCCCATCCTTTTTTATTTTATGTGGATAAACAACTGTTAGAGGAACATAAGTATGATCCATGGAAAGTACATCTCGCTGTTCGCATGCATAAAATTCAGACGGGTCATTCCAGCATTGTTGAAAACTTCCATGACTAGCCCGCCAAAACTCTAGAAATCTCATTCCATGTTGGAAACACATTGTTGATAGAAACCAAATACTCTCTAGGTCTGAAATCTTAGGAGTAAGTGATTTGGCAGACAACCAACAAGCAGCGTGCAATATCGCATATAACACTACCAACACTGAATGCCCGCATAAAACATGCAAATCGTAAAGATATGCGATTCTTTGCAAAAACATGAGCCTTTGGAAACCATAAAACAGAGGTGAGGATCGGGAGAGCAAAATGTTAACTAGTCCGCAAGCTATCATTTTCCTTTGTGCTAAACGATCCAAGGCAATGGCAGGTGCCACCCCCTTAAATGCAGGCCGAGTTGGCCAAAAGTAAATAGACCTCCAACCCAGACAATGTATTTCGAATCCTGTCAATGCATCTTCTGCGCTCAATCCATACCTCCATCCAATCTTCATACATAACATATCCGCCAATAGAGTCCTCCAGCACATAAAAAATACAAAGCAATATCTCCAGAGTCCAACTCGTCTTGAGTATATATTTAAAACTCAAGAAGCTATAAATTTATCCAACAAATATGTCTTCATTGTTCATTCATTTAGTCTGTATCTCAGGAATAGTCGTAGGCATGACAGAGCAATGTATAATCAACATTTTCAACAGTGAGAACTTCCACCCATCAAAGTTCAAGATGCACATGCCTCTCTTAGAAAGAGAGTTTTAGAGAATCGGAAAAAGTTTAAGACCGGGCTTATTTGCCACATACCCAATCATGAAAAGGAAATCGAGAGATAGAATCACAATACTTTTGAACCTTATGGGATTCCTAGCTACTACCTGTAAACAGTACGAAGAACCCCAAAGGAAACTTGGGATAAAAAATACTGAGTAGAGAAATTTTGATATCTGTTACACCAACATAATCTACAACACTACTATCTATCCCATGAATACAAGTCATTTGGTCGGATTTTGGCCACTTCATTACTCCATTGCAAATTATTAGGTCTTGAGAGCTACAGAGCTTGACCAACTCAGTACCAAACAAATTCTCAACTAGGTCTTCAGAGCTTCTTTGTAGTTATTAGATAAAACAAGGTCCTCATCTAGCCATAAAGGATTATGGTTGGAATCAATACTTAAAAGAGTAGCTTGTTTAGTTTCATTCCTAGCATTAAAGTCTCCTAGCAAGAGGATATTACCTCCATTTTTCAAACTACAAATATCTTCTTCTAAATTAGTATAGGGAAAATTGTTATCTAGATTGTTTTTCTTATAAAAAGTAGAATTAACAGCTGCAAAATAACAAATTGATATATACATTTTTCTTTAGGTAACATCACGTTTTAATTTAGGTGTTGATTTTAAGGTTTTTCTAAGAAACTATTTTATGTTTTAAGACCATGCTTGAAAAAAGTTGTAATTTTGACCCGGTTAGAAAAAATGGTGCTATCGGTAGCCCCACTTTTTGATTTGGGGGTTGATTTTAATTTTTTTTTGAGCAACCATTTTATCCTTTAATCCCATGCTTGAAAAAAGTTGTAATTTTAACCCGGTTACAAAAAATGGTGCTACCGGTAGCACCACTTTTTGATTTGGGGGTTGATTTTCATGTTTTTTATGCAAAAATATGGGTTTTAAGGGCTAGAGTTCTCGTTTTGAGGTCACAGTTCTCATTAAGTTGGTAACTATGTTAGAAGTTTTTCTTTCAAACCTTCAATTAGTTTTGAGAGAAATGAACATCCCCGAAGAACTTCCTCAAGGTCTTGAATAGTATCTTCAAGATTTTGATTTCTAGGGCCCCAATGCTCGATGAAGTCTTGGATAAGGATTATTGAAGAAGAAATAATTTTGGGGATACAAGAATATCCGATCCAATCTCTTTGAATTTCTTCAAGAGATAAGACAAAAAACCACACAATCACATATTCTTGTTCTATGCTGCAGTGTATGATGAATTCAACAAACTCGACGACATGTGCAACAACCGCGGATGGATCACTATTGAACTTAGGAACACAAATCACTTGTTTCATAGGGAATTTATTTGGATACCAATAAACAAACTAAACATCTAAGGCTTTGTATGCCTCATGAAAATGCCATAGAGACATATTTCCATCACTTGGATAAATACTTCAATGGAGTTGCTAGATGAGATCAAGGTTTGTAAAAGGATGGAAAGGGGGGAATCAAGGAAGGGTGGGTTCTTGGAAGTGGATTCACTAAATGAGCCTCAAGAAGAGATAATCAAGGGTGGAAGGGGAACGTCCTTCAAGTGGAGTCAGAAGGAAATCTAGGACTAAGAGATTTGGGATGATATCTTTCCAATGTGTCGTTAGGGAACAGAAGATGATTCAAAATCCTCTCCAGAAATGGTGTCAAAATGTTATCACACAAGTTGTAGGTTGGGCAAAGCCCAACCCAAACCAAAATATGGTGAAAAATAGGAGAACACCTACCCACTGTCACCTCATATAGGTGTTCTGGTCACTTTAGAGGTGAAGTGATCAACTCAAGGAGGGAATCCCAGGTGACCCTAGGGGGAAAAGATACGAAAAGTAAGATAATGAAATGAATTCCCCTATAGGTCAAGTTTATAAGTGGAATATGGATTTGATGACACATCTTAGAAGTGTTTTAAGGTTGCCAAGTCTTTGAGTACCTGCAAAAAGTGTTTGTACCTTTCCGAGACACAAGAAAAGCCAATTGTACGAGGTGTATGTTAGGTGGACAAGAAAGTTAATATTTATGTCCCTATTTTCAAAAATCAATAGAGATATATATAAGAAATAAACAATTAATAAAGATTCTATATAAGATGCTAAAACCCACGTAAATGATGCAAGAGATAAGCTAGTAAACACTAGTACAACACAAGTATTAAAGCACAAGACTTTAGCAATGAAACAAGGTTGTAAGAAACAAGTACTTTAGAGATATTATTCAGCCTTATGGTTGTAGAAAACAAGTTTTTATAGCAGGAAAATCAACCACCAAAACTTGCAAAGAATCCACCCAAAATATGCGATAGGATTAGTAGATTATGTTGGCAAACTTTTAGCAAATTCCGACGATTGAAATGTGAGTTATAAGTAAGCAAAAGAAAGATTTGTTGCAGCCCTAATGGTTGTATATTTTAATGAGTTTTATCTCTAAGAATACCAATCCAATCAAGACACCCTAGTGGATTTTCCAAGCTCTTAACATGCATAAAATCTTCCAACTTGAACAAGATTGATATCTCACCAAAACACGTTTACCAATGCAAACAATTTATTTCTCCAATGCAAAAAATTCAGATTAGTGCCTTTAAAATATGGCTGAATGGATTCTTAGAATTATGAGTTAGACCAACAAACACCCTATGGGTGTAAACTCTCTTAACCCATATGACATGCCAATCAAACTAGGGTAAATCTAGGAGGGTGTACACACTCATACTTCTCCTAGCAGCCTTTGCAAAAATTTACTTATAAACTTAGCAAATAAGATGAAGCTTAATGGAGGGTGTATACAACATAATCCTCCTAGGTATTCAAACAACAATGACCAAGAACACGCAATAAAGAACTAACAAAGGAATATTTTCCTTACCAATTCCGAGAGAGAGAGAGAGAGAGAGAGAGAGAGAGAGAGAGATCAAATCCTAGTTCACCAAGCAAATTACCATTCAAGAGAAAGAACATAAGTCTTCAATAGGGGTGCGCCACTTTAACTCAATAATTCACCAAGAATATCACCAAGAATCATTTACACAAGAGAGAGATACAAAACATTCCCAAGAGGACGCAAATTTCAGCCAATATGTCCTCTCACAATGGGAGAACTATGATCCAAATGAAATAAAGTTGATATCCCCTTTACAAAAGTAATATTGTTTAATTCATAGTTTGCACATAAGAGAAACTCTAAAAACAAGACATCACCCCTTTTTCAGGAAACATTTGGCACTTTTGGTCAAGTCGTTGAGTTGGAGAAGGGAGTGCTAGGCCTCCAAAGGAAAATTGTCTTCAACCAAACCCTTTCTTCCATGATCCATGGCCCTATTCCTCCAAAAAGTGACAAATGTCCATCAAAACATACAACACCACCACAACCTATCCCTAGGGTGACATCAATCCCTCAAAAGGTGACATTTTGGCTCTTTCAAGAAACTCCTTTGGCATGTAGGGGTTGGGAAAGATCCTCCAAGGTGTCCTCTAGGACTCCAAAGGAATGTCATCATCATCTGGAGTGTGGGTTCCGATATCCAACCTATGGGCTTCAAACCCCAAGGAAGCCCAATCTAGGCTTGTTCTTCCAAAACTATCCACCAACTAGGTCTTGCAAAGACAAATGAATACACCCTCCAAGGATCTCAAGTCAAATGCACCATGATTAGTAAATCAAATCAATAAAAGAAACATCCAATCATGTACATCCAAACTACCTCATCAAAATAAACAAGTGCTCAAAGACCCTATGCAATTTTCCAAGCTTAAGTATGGAAGGGTTGACAACGCGACCTATTGGGTGAATCATTCCTCAAGTTTAGGAGTGTTTCCCAAGGGGACCTCTTTCTAAGTCATGTGGATGAGGTGTCATGGATGGGGGGAATTTTTTTTGGCATGGGGTTCATGACATACAAGGGGTTGTAGTGTCTCATTTATGGGTTCCTTTGTAGAGGGTGTGTTGCACGTTCATTTTCAATGCATCCTTTTTCCAAGCCCATTCATTGACATTAATTAATTAAGGTCCAAACACTAGGTACTCCCTAGGGTAAATCGATTTTTTTTGGGGGGAATACCAAAGCATCACTTTAAGGGAGAAGTACACATAGTTCCACGGGGGTATAGTCTAGCTTGTAACACACTTTGTGTAAATCCCTCAATCAAGTGGGGCATTTATGTTATGTGTTTGCTTTTGCAGGTCTTTGATTTTTTATAAGAAGTGTTTCATTTCTCTCAAGACCTCTTTGGGAGAGCATATAAAATTTTCATAATTAGGTTTTATTTTTTTCCAACCTTCTCTCCTACGGGCCTTTATCCCCTTCTTCTCATGAAATGAGGGAAAACCCCTTCTTGGGTCAGTACACCCGAAAATCCCAAAAGGTAAGGAGATGAGGGGATGAAGTGTGGAAAGTGACAAGTATGGTCGGGAATGGCATGATGAAATGTCAAGAGGACCTCCTAGTAGAAAACCTATCCCTAAGGGTGACCTACTTACTAGGGCGCAATGTTAACCACCAAAGTGAAACATGGCAAATAACATAATGTCCAAGCAAACAATACATAATCAAAAGCAATTTAAAATGAAGCAAACTCAAATGCCTCAAATATTGAAATGACACTCACCATAATACCTAGCTTGTACCTCATGGATCAAGATCCAATGTCTTCTGGAATCCAGCTAATGTGGTGGATACCATCACAACGATCTTGGAACTATGGTGGCAAGGTGGGTCTCTGTCGGTGCAAGTTGTCTCTTAGCAATCCATGTGTACAACCTGAGGGCCTCAAGACATCATATCCTTAGTTATCTCTAGGTTTTGGGGATAACATGGCCTAGTCCAAGATATGGACAAATGGAAACTATAACTTCTTCAGTAACAACGAGAAAATAACACTAAACGAAACCCTAATAGAGAAATCGTTCATTCAAACATGTACACACAGATACATGTACAATAACACATGTAGATAGTTGGGAGTTTAAAGTGATCAAATAGAGCGATAACTGATAAGATTGATAGTCTGGTTAAGTAAATGTAACTTCACTTTTTTTGTTTATTTATGGAGTGAAGCATCATAGTCATGTTTGAGACAAATTGCAAATGGGTGTGATATATATCACTAATACCCGTAAGACTCCGATTTGGAAGTCTCATTTGTGAGAATGAGAGGAGGGAAGAGGTTTTTCCTTACAAGGACAAGAACAAAGATAAAATTCTTGTTTGTATTGAGATTTATTTCATCCTCAAATGTACAACACTAATCTACAAAAAAATTCAACAGTTTGAGACAAAATTTGATAGTGGTAACTATGCAGAATTTATCTAACACCTCAAAAACAAATTGATGACCCGGGATAGAGTTTGTAACTTATCTTATGAAAAATCATAGACCAAAAACTATCTGAAAGAGAAATTTCCACCCAAACTTAGGCAAATCCATAGTGCATGCCACCCCCTAGTCAAGATATGTTACCACCAAGCCGAAGCAGGGATAATAACTCAAAAATTTGGAATCAAACCATGGTTTTCTTCTACATATTTCTTGATGACAAAAAAACACTAACATACAGTCCCCACACAAACAAAGAGAATTTCCTTCTCTTCTATTCATTACTTCATAAAATACTCATTCTTGTGTTATTCGTTGTGTGCATAGAAGGTCCAAGCTATTGTTTCAAGTTTCAACAGAGTTTTTCGTGTTTTCTTAGTTTTTTCTCAAAGCTACTAACTTCCATTCATCGTTGGTTGGTCTATCATGGCTTGGCTCTCTTCCTCCAATGTCTAACCTCTCTAAAACCTTCTCCACCCATTTTTCTAACAACTCTCATCTCCCCATTCGAATTCCCTCATTTCTAATGGATAGAGAATTCAAACCAACTTCTCTTCCTAGTTCCAAGAATGTAGGGGAGATACTTTGCTAAAATTTAGGAGTTGTGGCTTGGATTGAGGAATTTGTTTCCTCCACTCATATTAACTCCTTTTTTATTTTAAAAACACATTTTTAAATTGGGTGAGGATTCTAGATATCATAGGGTAGATGATTTAGGCATGAACCCACCCCCCCCTTAGACCCCCTCACCTTTCCCCTCTTGTGGTATCATATCCCCTATAGATGCTCAAGCTCAAATGATCTTGGTCTTCTACTTTATTAACTGCAAAACAAAAAGATGTACAATATTCACAGCACCATGGTATGGTGTCAATGTGTCAGAGTTATAAAGCATCCATGCAAAGTATTTAAGCATTTAATTATGAATAATTCCAAGAGTAAAATTTAGGGTATTATAGTTAGTTAGAAAGATATTATATTTTATTGTTTGAGATACTTGACTCATTCTATATAAAGAGGAATGACAATTGGAGGATTGTGGAGTGAGAGTAGTGATTGAATATTGGAGCCTAGAGATGATGGTGTTGGGGTGCCTTTTGTATTATTGTTTTGGAGTATGATTAATTTTTATGATATTCATTTGTTGTAAATCCATTGTAGAAACTTCTTACTTTCATCCTAAAGTAAAGGCCTAGTTATGAGAACGTTACTCATCTAGGAATAAGAAATGCGAGAAGGCT
>ML778889.1:353084-371402 GCA_009831015.1 Picea engelmannii
TGTGTGTGTGTGGGTGCGTCAGAGACGACGACTGCGTCTGACGATCCCTTCACCTAGGGATCTTTCGTGTGCGCCGGGCGCTTTCCTAGGGGGGTCCCGGGGGGGGGAAGGTATGCCCCCCCCTGGTTATGCAGAGCGTTCAGGGCAGCGCCCTGAAATTTTTTTTTGGGCGGTTTTTGCTATTTTTAGCGGATTTTGCTATTTTTAGCTGATTTGTAAATTAATCCCGGATTAAGGGATTAGGGTTTTGGTATCTACGGAATACCTAAAAACATTGTATATATTGTATGGCGAATGGTGAAATTCGATATAATGAAAAAGAAAGGTTTCCCCAGTTGAGGGTTTCCGGTAAAGATCTCTGTGTATTCTGTGTATGAGCCATTGATTAATTTCTGTATTGCTTAAGAATATATATATATGCATTTCTTTACTTCGCAGGTTTAAAACTTACACCCCTATCCCTACCATTCCCTCATGTTGAAAACTAATGCAACACAGGTAAAAAGAATTATACATATTGGTTTCTTGCAAATCGATGAGATTAACAAAGAAAAAAAGGATTGATAAAGAAGAATCAATATGAAGGTTAAGGTGGGTCTATGCTAGTATAACACACTCGCATTTCCCTTCGTATTTGTTCCTTGTAAGTTTTTCAAGGCCAATGGTGGGTGATGATTATTAAAAAAAAGTTGCAGGAAGATTTTGCTTGCGATAGATAGTCTAAATTTCTACATCAAGGGATGATAAAATTAATTCGTAAAATATCAACAAGGGGCATTATTGGCGGTAGGTGGCCTATCACTTTATTAAATATATCATGTAAAATCATTGTTAATACCCTTCCATTACACATTCAAAGAGTGGATTCTCCAATTATCAAACCATGACAAACAAGGGCTTAGTACATGGGTGATTCAACTTAAATATATTCACCACTACTTGGGAAACCATGAAATGGCCAAGAGAAACATACCAAGATTCTCTTTTCAATTTTAATAAAGCCTATGATCAGATTGATTGGGGACATTTTGGATATGCTAAATTGATTAGGCTTTGGGTTCTCTTTCATAGGGATGGTAATAACCATATTCGAATAAGCCTCAACTCTTGTCTCTATCAATGGTTCTTTCTTAGATCACATTGTGCTCCATTAATCAATTAGTTAGGGTTGACCATTGGTCCTTTATTTGTGTATTCTAACAAGTGATGCACTTGGGCACCTTCATGAGGTGGCTAATGCTCAGAGACTCATTTGTGGTATCAAGATTCCTAGGGATATGTAGGTAATTAATAATCTCATTTGTGGTATCAAGATTCCTAGGGATATGTAGGTAATTAATAATCACTATGCAAATGATTCCCTTCCATCAGTTTGCATGGATGAGACCTAATCCATAAAGGATTAGTGAAGAAACTTCGTAAAAAATGGTTAAGTATAATATATAGAGGCATAATCAACAAGGTGTTGTTGACAAAGACATCATCAACAAGGTGTCATTGATAGAGACATCATCAACAAGGATTTCATCCACAAAGAAATTATGGATGCCCTCCACAAAGACATTAGCAACAATGATATCAATGACAAAGACATCATCAAAGTATTTTCATGGATGGTTATATATTAGGGGTTGACAAAGAAAGCATACCAACCTTTACTATGCCAAATTTGAAACTCTTGAACAAATTCTATATGGGAGTCCAAGTCGTCCCATCTGTGTGGGAAGAAATCTCAATAGAGGTATTCTTACATGTTCAAGGGCACCACTAATTGGAAAGCAACTCATCTTGGAGAGTACAATTAGATCATCCTTTCACATTATGATGTCTTGTGGAAGTGCATTTGAGTTGCCACAATGTTCTCTCTATGGAAGTTGCATTGTAAGATTGTATTTGAAAATTTTAGTAGTGTTGTATCTACATTTCAAAGGTTGTGGATGGACATTGTATGTGCTCAAGCCAAGGCCAAGGGCCTCTTGCTTATTAGAGACACCCAACATGCTTCCATTTATGCTTATTGTAAGCTTATTGCAATAGTAATATAAATGTCATTGTGAATGTGCATTCTTCTTGGATCTTGTAGATATTACTCACCTACAGAGGAACAAAAGTTGCATCCTATGCTTGGGGCCTTGGGGTCATACCAAAAAATTTGGTAGAAGTATACGCCCTTTTGAGAGGTCTCCTCTTGGCAAAGGTAACCAAGGTCAGGTGATTCCTTGGTGATCATTAAGGAAAAGCTTGGGAAATCATCCAAGTGGATAACAAGCTTGATATAGTCATAGCTCAAGCTAGAAAGGAGGCAAGCATAATAGCCAAAATCTTGTTTTATCATGTGAAGAGAGAACACAATGTAGAAGTGGATCTATGGGCCAAGAAGGTCATTGAATTATCCAAAGATGAGTTTGAAAAAAATGCGGTGCAAACTATATGCAACATTCCCTAAGGTATTGGATTAATATGGCATGCAATCAACATTAACTACCCACATGACTCCACATCAAATATACTAATTTCATTGTTTCGAAGGACAACACTCAACCTCTCTCGCATGCATCTGTCTATTGAATGCTTCAACATGAAAATTCGTTGGCTCTCTAAGATAATGGAATGTGGGAGGTGAGGAATTGGGAACAAATGTGGTTGGGAAGTAATTTCATCAGAATAGGGCTAATTAGGGAAAACTTTGAAAGAACCAATAGACTTAATATTAGAGAAACTTTGAAAGTTTATTGCAAACTTTGTTATAAAGTATTAGAGAGGTGCTTAATATTGAGCTCGACCTACTTAATGTTGAGCTCTCAAACTCTGGAACTCCGACAACTAATAAAATATTTCACTGAATCTTTTAATATAATAAAATATTTCACTGTTTCCGCTTAAAAAAATAAATCCTTAATAATTCCATACCCATGGCATTGTGTTTTGATGGAGGGAATCAACTATATCTAAAGAAATAACATACAAACCCCAATGTTCAAAGGCAATTAAAACATCACCCTTGCTTTGATAAAAGCACCAACAAATACTTCTCTGTCTTCCCTCTGAAATTTATTTTATCATGCCAGCCAACTGTGCATGTAAAAAGCCTTAACATACACATTACTTTTTTCAAAGATGAATGTATGAGTTTACAGAGATAAATCCCTATCCCATGATACGTGTTGTGATGCAATGCGAGGAGGCGCCATGGACATCAGCCTAAACCTGGGGGTGGCTATTCTTCCATTCCTGAAAGCTTGAAGGCAACTCATTGTCATGGTAATGAGATCTCTGAAGTGGATGATGGCTCCAAAATTGATAGCAATGTACCACGTCTTCCACTGCCTTACACACGCAGTCGTGAGCAAAATGATAATGCCTAGAAATCCTCACTCCGTGTTGGTCACATTGGGTTGCAACTTCCAGAATCAGATGAGGTCCTGAAGCACTGCGCTTTTCACTGGTACTGGCATTTCCTTTTCCCTTTTCATCTCTCGAATTGGGGCTGCTAGTAGCAGTTCCTTTTCCCTTTTCATCTCTCGTACTGGTGCTGGTACTGCCAATTTCTTTTGCCTTCACATTTCTCTTGCGTTTGCGTACATTCGGTACTTCTGGTATGTCTCTCCCCTCTTCCACATCCCCAGTCTCTGTATTATTTTCTTCTTCTTCAGCTCCAGAAAGTGGTAGATATGTTCCAGAACGTTGTAAAAATGATTCTTCAGAAAGCTCCATGTCACCAACCTCCCCCTGATTCACAAGTGAATCAGTTCTTTTGGGTGGTCGGCCTCGGCCTCGGCCTCGGCCTCGGCCTGGGCCTGAATCAGGAAGTTTGGGTGGTCGGCCTGGGCCTGGGCCTGGGCCTGAATCAGGAAGTTTGGGTGGTCGGCCTGGGCCTGAATCAGGACGTTTGGGTGGTCGGCCTCGGCCTCGGCTTCTACCTGTGCCTCTGCCTCTTCCTCTATCGCCTTCGCCTTCGCCCCCACCCCTTCCTCTACCTCTACCTCTTTCGCCTTCGCCTCTTCCTCTTCCTGGTCTTCTACCTCTACCTCTACCCAATCCATGTTCAGCAACAGACTGCACATCACCTCCTGTATGAGGAGTCTGAGGAAGGTGACCAGAAGCCACTTCTGTCACTGCTGTTGTTACATTACCTTCCCTCTGAGGGGGAAGAAGGTGACCAGAAGCCACTTCTGCCACTGCTACATTATCTTCAATCTGAAGAAGAGGAAGATGACCAGAAGCCGTTTCTGCCACTGTTGTTGCTACATCACCTTCCAACTGAGGAGGAGGAAGAAGGATACCAGAAGCAGCTTCTACCGCTACATGGCCTTCCACCTGAAGAGGAGTAAGGTGAGCATGAGCAGCCGCCGCCGCCGCCGAAGCAGGAGCCTTTTCCCTTCTTAATCGCCGTCCAGATATGGTGGCGGCGCGGAGGCTGGCAGCCGCATTTTCGTCGGTGTCAGTGTCTGGTGGTCCCTATATTCAAATTTGACAACATGACCATCTATTTGCTCTTTTTAGGGTTCAAAAATGATTTGCTGGGGGTAAGAAGACAACTCTGAGATGTATCTCAAGAAATTCATCTCAATTTTTTTTTTATGATTTCTTATATGTAAGTAAGTAAGCATTTAAACAGTAACTTCGTATGGAATCCAAAATATAGATTGTGAAATCAACAGCATTTTGAATTTTAGTTCTAATACAGCAGAGATATAGATTTTTCGACGTCAAATTTCAACAGTAAGGTAATAGTGGTACCTCTTCCTGGTGATTAAGTTGCACAGTTCTGGGGGGGCGCCCGCGCGGACGCGAAACGAAAAGCGCGCCGCTATCGTGGGCCTCCTTGATCTCTTGCAGTCCAGGGACCTGGTCGATGGGCGTCTGGTGGAAAGTCCCATCGTCCCGGTAGAAATTCCCAAATTTCCGGAAGCTGTGGATGACCCTCTGATCATACGGTTCCTCTTCAAAAGGAAACAGGGAAGCTTGCTTGTCCAGAAAAACATCCAACATCTTGCCCAAATGCTTGACTGCCATGGGGACTTGATCCCTGTCTCTCACAGTTTCTAAATCCACCAAGTGATTCAGAAACTCTCTGGACGCTGCACTGAAATTGTAGCCCCTCTTCTGTTCCTTCTTGATGATGCCCACTTTCAGTGCTAATATGTGGGAAACGTCGAAGGCCACGGCCGCTGCCGTGCCACTGCGGAACGTATGGCTCACCTGGCTCTTAGATCCCACACCTTTTATCGTGTATTCACCCGATCCAGGCGCTGTCTCTTCCACGCCCAGGGGCGCCATTTTTGTCTTGGGCAGGAGTCGATCTAATTACCTACCTCCTCTCCGCAGGCAATCAGATGACCTGTGGGTTAACCCAAAACAGACATAATAAGAAACTAAACACTCCAACTGACTCCGCGTAACTAATCCGAATCGTTATAATGAATTTTCATGCCCTGGCAAGGCAGTTGCTGTGAAAGAAAGAAACAGTTGGACAACTTAACTGTTCCTCAATTTCATATGTTTTTATAAGCTTGAAGCCTAGTTCCTTCATCCTGCTCTTGGACACTGGAAAAACTGTGCTGGGAAGGTTGTGTTTGGTTCCTCGCAGCATCAAATCACGAGGTTTAACATTCGCCATTTATACATTCACCGCCGCAGGGAGAACCTGTATTGTCTGTCAACCATATTTTCATTTGTCATTAAACTTTCCAGGTCTATTTTAAAAGCTACTAGACTTGTTTAATTATGAGAAATAATATATAAAAATTATTATAAATTTGGTTTATATAAAGGGTGTTGAGGATGTTGTCTAAGTGTTTTAAGTTTTTGTTTATATTGTAGATATAAATCCTCAAGAAATCACTATTTTTTGTTGTTTAAAATCTATTTTTAAATTTAAAATCTATTTCTAAAAAACTTAGACGAATTATACACTATTAACTATTTAAATCTATAAATCTAATAATTTATAAAAAAGCCAAAACAAGAAATGATCTTAATATTGGTTGTGGTTATAATTTTTTAATTATAAGAAGAAAATTAAAATGTATTCTACATGGTGGAAGATATGTGTCATCCAGTTTGTATGCAAGATTTTGTTTGGGAACTATGCAAGAAGAGTCCAAGTCATAATCATTCCAAGTAAGCATGGGTCATCATCCAATCTTATCTTCATTGTAGAGTTTATTAGTAAAAGGAATAATGGGAGTTGACCTTCGATTAGAGACAAAGGCAATCAAATCCTTGGTTAGATCTCCAAAGCCAATCTAAAGAACCCATCCTTTTCTTTCTAAAGGTTATCGAAAAAATCTAGTCTTTATAAAGGAAATTAGTACAACAATTGAAAATCATCCCATAGTTGAATTTTCTATTCTTAAAACTAAGGAGAAAAACCCTTATTTTTCATTAGTGTGGATTGATTGGAAAGGTTACATGCCTTTAGCTCACCTTAAGAGTTGTAGAATCATGGGTAGTAGAGTAATGGACATTCACGATTCAAGGACATGAATTTTTGTTTGCATTTGACCGAGGTTACTTTGTGTTTATTTTTCTCAATAGGGAGGAACATACTCAATATTTCGGTCTAGACCCTACTTCATCAGATATAGGGGAATGTACTTGTCTCCTTGGTCTCTTGACTTCAATTTAGAAGAGGAGATTACAATAGTTCTTATGTGGGTTAGGTTGCTTGATCTCCCTTTGATATTATGGCATGAAAGCTCTCTCAAAGATATTGGGAATAAGCTAGGCCAATTTATTGACCAAGAAAAACCAAAAGAAAACTTGTACTTTTGTGCACGAATACATGTGGAAGTGGATTTGGAGAAGAGTCTCTCCAAGGTGCTATAAATCAATATGGACTGGGGAACCACCAACAAGCCCTAGATTATGAGCAACTTCCTTTTAAGTGCAACTCATGTCATGTATATGGGTGTTTTTCCAAAAACTTCCTAAAAATACAAGAGGAACATCCCCCTCCCCCCTAAAATTGTCATCAAGTAAAGAATCCAAGTTTAGGTCAATACCTAGTAGGTGTAGAAAATCTCAGTGCAAGGGGCCACAACAATCAAAGCCATCCCAAGATGAATTGTCCAAAACAAGCATTTACGAATTTGAAGTTCATGAAAATATAGAATATTTAGAGAAGGAAAATGAAGGGGAAGAGAAATCAGTGGAAGATCCAAAATTTGGAATAACACATCCCAAAGGTGGTGCAAAGCTATACAAGTCCCAATTGGATCCAAATATTATTACCCAAATATCAATAGAAGAGGAATGAGTAGAGGGGGGAGTGAAGGAAGAAGAGGGAGCAACGAAAGTAGATGAGCAAGCAGAAAGGGAAGATGAAGAAGCATTAAAGAAGAAAGGAACAAGCATAGACCCTCTTGCTAATACAACCTTAGTGCATCATGCTCATTTGTTCAATACATCTAAATATCTATCTTTATTAGAGCCCATGAGAAACCCCCCCTCCCCTCCCCTCCCCTCCCATCACAAGGGGAAGGAAAATAAGTTAGGATCGAAGAAAAAATATTAGGCTAAATGAATTTTTCTTGGGACATTAGTTAACCCTAGATTCTTCCCCATTTAAGGGGGGAATAACCCTCCAAAAAAATGAATATGTGTTTTTATGCATCCTTTTATGCAAACAATTTGTAAGAATTCATTTTTGTACTCAAGAATCTATAAGAAAGAGTATCTATAACATGTCAGTACATTTTGTTGTACTTTCAGGGTTGTTTTGGGGCCCTAAACATTATTTTTGGCTTTCCACAGTCAAACTGGAGACGGAGTTGGGGTTTGATGACATAATGCGTAGTTCTAGAATAGACCTTTTCAACGAGATATCACACACATAAAACAGAGGTCGTATGCAAAAGTTATGGCCCCAGGAAGTTGAGGTACCAGCTTACCCATCGGGGCCCACATAACTTTTGGTGTTTCATCTTCTAGGGTTAGGTTTTTGGATGTCTAGGGTTTTGGAATTCATGAGTAATGTTAAAAATGCATTTGGAGCCTCATTGTAATCATTCTTCTCAGACGGATGCACATAGCAGCCACATATCTTCTTAGAGATAGCTACCACCATTCAAGAAAGTTGTTTCCAGTTCTGCAATTTTATAGTTTCAGCCTATTTTGTTTATTCAATAGAAGTTATTGTTCACTGGATATCTATTGTTGTTCTCCATATCTCTGTGTTATTGTATTCAATTTGTTATTCATTTCGTTCCGCTCATAAATCTGGATCAATCTTGTTGTATAACATACCCAACTAGCAAAAAGAGGTGTGACCAGCCTCTTAGAAGCGCCCTAACTTCACTAAATACGCCCAACTTGATATTATCTTCAGCAACTCGGTTCCTGGACTGAAATAAGGCTATGATAGAGATAGAAATGCACCCAACACTTAGAAGTTTGGTTTAGAAATCAAGGGTGCACCCATCATATGAATATTTTGGCCCCCACAATTCATGAACTCACCCAATAGTAACAAATTTGTCCCTTAATGCTCAATACTTCCTTCTCGACTCCAAAATCACCTCCACACCTAAATAAACTCAGCTTCCACTATGTAATTTAGACACAATATCAAACTTTAGCTACCAAAATATCACAATGAAGTCCAACGTCGAAGTATGAGTGATCCCGATCTCAAAACTAGCTAGGGTGTATCGTTGCAACACCAAAACTAGTAAACAAAGAAGGGTTTACAAAAACCCTAGTCTCTCTTCTCAAGAGCTCTCCAAAATCTTTTTCTCAAATGAGAAAATGCAAGAATGAGGAGAAATCCCTCATTTATCCTTTTTATTATTCACTCTGGTCTCTTCCCGCTCACTTCCTTATTTTATTTTATTAAAGTCACTTTATGAGTTTCTCCACTTTATAATTTAAAAGTGACTTTTTATTAGCCTAGGACCCATGTCCCCTTTTACCCATTTTAACTTTATAAAGTTTCCTAGGCGAATCATGTTCCCTAGATTATTTTTATGCCTTAGCCCACATGAAATTAATTAGGCTAGCGGAATTCTTCCCTTATGACTCTTAAACAAATGGGGACATTACAGTCCTCCCCACCCAAGATTTCTTTTCCATAAGCAATTTCAATTTGGGATGTTGGAGCACCTATTGTCCCTCCCATGTAGCGCCCTCGATAGGGAAATCCTTCCATTTGAAAAGGTATTATTTGATAGTCCTTTTCCTTAGCTTTCATTCCCTGGCCTCTAAGATTTCTTCAAGAACTCGAACCAACTGACCTTCTTCATCCAATGGTGGCAGCTTGGTAGAAGTGACAACATGTTGTCACATTGCCTTCTTGAGGCATGAAACATGGAAAACATTATGTATTTTGCATCCCTCTAGAAGTTCTAACTCATAGGCCACTTCTCCAATCCTCCGATGAATCATTAAGGTCCATAAAATCAAGCTTTCTACTTCTCTTCCCCTTCATTTTTAGTGAAGGTTGTCGATAGGGATGTAGGTGAAGGTACACCAAATCCCCCACATTGAAGCTTCGCTCCACCCTATGTCGATCCACATATATCTTCTGTTGATTCTGGGTCACTTGCAAGTTATCTTTGAGAGTCTTAAGGATGTCTTAACTCTCCTGGATCTAATCTTTGGCCTTGGGGGGCCAACTCTCCCCAAATATTTTTTCTACAAATGTAGGGGCATCGTATCCATATAGAGATCTAAAGGGAGGCATCCCAATTTACATATGGTAGGAAGTATTGTAACAATGCTCCCCGAGGTGCAACCATTTAATCCAAGCCTTCTACTGTCTCGATACATAATTCCTCAGATACACTTCAAGCCATTTATTTATGATCTCAATTTTCACATCAGTTTGGGGATGGTAGCTTGTGTTGGGTGTCAGCTTTGTCCCGACCAATCTAAAATTTTATTGCTAGAATCCGCCCATGAACCAACTGTCCCTGTCACTCATGATGGTTTTGGAAAACCCATGCAGCCTGAAAACCTCCCCGAAGAATAATTCTGCCACCTGAGTTGTTGAGTATTTAGAAGGGATGGCGAAGAAATGAAAAAACTTTGTGATCCTTTCCACCACCAAATAGATACAATCCTTACCCTGTGCCTGGGGTAGTCCTGTAATGAAGTCCATCAACACACTCTCCCACTTCTTCTCTGGGATGGGTAGAGGATGAAGTAGCCTGACTGGATGGGTGTGTCCTACTTTTTTCTACTAACAACTGCTACATTCTCTCACAAATCTCAGAACATCATTCTTGAGGCCTTTCCATGTAAACCTTTCTTTGATCTTCCTGTAAGTTTTTAAGTAGCCTAGATGTCCTGATAATGGCAAGTTGTGAGCTACGTGCATGCCATTTTATTTCAGTTGGGATTTTGGAACTAGGTAGATTTTATCCTTATGATAGATGATTTCATCGATCACTCAATAACGATCATCCTAGATTATCCCATCTAATATTTCTCAAGGAAACTTATTTTTGGAATACTCCAGCAATATGAGGGATTTCCAATCTGTTGTAATCTCCATGAGGAAGAGAGTGGATGGTACTTTGTAAAGGGCATTGGCCACCACATTGTTCTTTCCCTTCGCACACTCAATCTCGAAATCATATGCTTGAATTTTACTAATCCACTTTTTCTCCCTCTCACTCAATTGTTTTTTCTCCATGAGGAACCTTAAGCTATTATGATCTGTCTTCACCTTATACATGTTCCCCATCAAGTACTATCTGAACTTGGCCAATGCATGCATGATGGATAACATCTCTTTGTTATATATTGAGTAATGTCGCTCATACTCCCTAAGTTTTCGGCTCTTGAAAGCAATGGGATGGTTGTTTTTCATCAATATGGCTCATTTCCCTATCCCTGATGCATCACACTCCAACACAAGTCGCTGAGTGAAGTCTGGTAAGGATATCATGAGACATGATCTCATTACTTGTTTCATCTTCTCAAATGTCACTTGTGCCTCATATATCCAACTGAAATCTCCCTTCTTAGTGAGATCTATAAGAGGTGTCATCAACTGTGAGAACCCCTTAACAAACTTCCTGTAATAAGTGCATAGGCCTAGGAAGATTTTCCATTCTGTCACATTTTTTGGGGTAAGCCACTCTAGAATCACCCTGATTTTCTCCTAGTTTACTTGGACCCTGTTTTCCTCCATCACATGCCCCAAATAAAGCATCTCAGTCATGCCAAATTCACATTTAGACTCCTTTGCATAGAGCTTTTTATCCTCCAAAATCCCCAACACCTCATCCAAATGCTTGAGATGTTTGTCCCAAGTCCTACTATAAATGAGAATGTCATCAAAGAAGACCAACAAAAATTTGCTCAAATACTTATTGAACACATGGTTCATGCAGGATTGGAATGTAGCAAGATCTTTCGTTAGCCCAAATGCCATAACCATGAACTCATAATGCTCATAATGGCATGGGAAAGTTGTCTTCTGAATGTCCTGTTCCCGAACTCTAATATGGTGGTATCCTGAGTAGAGATCAATCTTCAAAAAATATTTTGCTCCCTTCAATTCATCCATTAGCTCATCGATTCTCAGAATCAAATACCTGTTTTTTATGGTTTTCTTGTTGAGTTCTCGGTAATCAATACACATTCTCATGGTACCATCCTTTTTCTTGACCAACACTACTGAAGAAGAAAAAAGACTAGAACTAGGTTGAATATGACCCATCTTCAACAACTCCCTAATGTTTTTTCTATCTCGTCTTTATACATTTTGGGATGGCGATAAGGATTTGGTATGACTGATTGAACCCCTTCTTCTAACTCTATAATATGTTCAAATCCTCTGTCTGGGGGTACACCTGGAGGAATGTCACCAAAAACCTTTTGATGTTTAAGAAACAATACTTGAAGATCGTTTGGATGTTGTCGAGGATGATCTAGTGGCTCACTATTAGAAATGTAGCACTCAACTACCCACTCTATATATCCATACTGTATCAATGCCTCCATATTGTGTGATGACACTATCTTAGGCGGATACTGATGCATTTCCCATAAGACTACCTTTTTTTCCATCCGGACCCGTGAATTACATTTCCATAGTCCTATGATCAGTAGTGTATTTCCCAATGGAGTATAGCCACTGAACTCCGAGTACCACATTGGTGTCTAACAAATCCACCACAAAGAAATCATATGTCAAAGTATAATTCCCCATGGTTATTGTCAACTCGGGGATCCATCTAGCACACTCCATTTGATAGCCACCGAGTATGATCACTCTGAATCCCTCAAAATCCTCCATTGGAATATGTTGGATATCCACCAAAGCTGCATCTATAAAGTTGTGGGATGCCCCACTATCAATCAACACTGTAACCTTGTGCCCTTGTAGGACTCCTCAGACTCTGAATGTGTGGTATCTAGGAAGTCCCCACATGGATTCCATAACAGGACCCTTAGCCCCAACTTGTGATGTCTCCTCACATGATGTCTTATGTCCCTATTCTTGTTATCGTTTCTCATCTTCGTCATCACTATCACTGTCTGAATATAACTCAATATAATGATCCTTGTAGATCTTTTATTTCCTGGCACACTTGTGCCCTGGTACCCACGACTCCTGACAACTAAAGCACAACTTTTCCTCCTTAGTTCCTTTCTTGTTTCTTCATCCAACTTGGGCTTCCCAACCCAATCCTTATGAAATAGTTTGGTTTCCTTTCTCTTCTGTGGGAAAGTGGGTTTAAGAGGAAACCTGCACTTAGGAACAACATCTTACATGTCCCTAGTACAATTGACTGCATCCTGCAAAGTGGTGGGTTTATAAGCCTTCACGCATCCACGTAATGTCTCTTCTAGCCCCTCAATGAACATCATCACCAAGCGTGCCTCATATATGTCTTTCACCATCACTACTAATCTATGGAAATCAAGGATAAATGCCTCTAGACTACCTATCTTCTTGATCTGAGCCAACTCTAAAAAATGGATCTATGGGTATTTCTTGTCAAACCTCTCAATGATCCTCTGTGTGAAATCGAGGTATGAAGTGATTCTTGAATGAACCAACATCACTAACCCATGGGACTCACCATCTAAGTGTAAAGTAGCCAATTTAATGGCCTCATCTTCTGTCATCTGATGTAGCTGGAAGTATGTGTCCAGCTTCTGCACCCAAGTCCTTGTTGAACATTTTGAGGATTCGTAAAAGTTTGGAATGATCACTTTTCCAAGTGTATTATGAAGATCTTGGTTGGGTTTCCTCTTAGATCCTCTGGGTCGATTCTTTTGTTTAAGTTGGAAAAAGTCAGTGGAAGACATAACTTCTTGAAAGTCATCCCCCAACCTCTTGTACTCCTCTAAATAGGTCAAATAAGAGTCATCGTGCTCTGTTGGCCCTTCTGATGCTACCTCACCACTCAAGAATTGTGCATGGTGGGTTTGGGTGTCTTGGTGTACAAGTGAGGGTGGCTTTGTATGGTAGTGTGAGAATGAATTCCTTCTACGTTGTTAGAGCCGTTTTCACCATTATGATTTTGTTTAGATGGCCTCTCTATGGTGTGAATTGCTAGTTGTCCCAATAGGTCCATCATCAACTTTTGTCCCTTGGCCAAATCATTCATCATCGGGAAAAGGATACCAATTTGTGTGTCTCCTTCTTCCCCCATGTGCCCCTTCCCTTTATCTGATCCTGAATGTGCTTCCCCTTCTACCTCTTCTTCACCCAACACTACTTACTCTTCACGCTTTGGAGGAGGATCTTGAGCTCTGTTTCTACGTCTCTTGTAAGTAACATTCCTATCGTCTCCTGGTTTCATGTAATTTTTGTCAATGCGGCCCTTCAAACCTCATAGCTACAGAGGACCATGCTTTGATACCACTGTAATATCCCATTGCAACTTCAGGTGTAATTTATTTAGAGATGTTTGGTTCAAGTGTTAATTCAAACAATTTGTATTCTGATAATTCTTCCCAAATGAACATAACTATGATATAGAAATGGAAGAAATACAAGATAATCCAAATGTTTGATATATTTAGTGCTTTATGGAAACAACACAATAAAATTCAATACATAAATAAGATGATGAAGGAACCTGATATAATTATGCCCTCTGGTGTGCTACAACAACAAGATGTCCAAGGAATGTAGATTAAGAATGAACAATAAGAGAAACAACCTTTAGATATGTTATGGAAGTCCCGTAAGTGTTATTATTGGTCCAAATATTCAATCAACAACTTATATTTTGATGGATGGGCCTGTAGAATATACCCTACACACAAATTGGCCATAGATAACCCAACGACTCCCCCACACAACAAATCAAGTAATGTACAACAACAATAGATTGTATGGAAGGATGGCAATCCCAGATAAGGGATTTGACCTAGATGCTAACAAATCAGTTCCTGATAATGGCACGTCCTCTCATAAAACCAGATCGACCTCTATAATGAGAGAATGGTCCAGAACAGAGGGGCGACCCCTCTAGCACTTTGTTGACTATAGATAGCGGTCCCCCACACACATAATAGCAACAACCCAAGTGATTTAGAATATATTTGCAGAATGAAATGAATACAGATTATTATCAAAAGATGCTTAACATAGAATAACATATATACAATAAAATTGGTTTCTATTCAATAAGGAGATAAGATGAAACTATAAAATGCAGCGGAAACAAGCTTGCTAGAATGGCGGCGGCTTATCTATGAAAAGAGATGTGACGACTGCGCTCATTTGCAAGAAGATGATTACAATGAGGCTTTGAAGGCCTTTTTACAATAAAAAAGAATGTCAAAAACCCTAGACATCCAAAAAACCTAACCCTAGGAGATGAAGCGCCAAAAGTCACGTGGGCCCCATTTGGGTAAGTTAGTAAATCAACTTCTTGGGGTCGTAACTTTTTCATACGATCTTCGTTTTAGGCGCACAATAGACAGTTGGAAAGGTCTATCTGAGGACTACACATTTTGCTTCTATCTATCAAAATTCATTTTGATTATTGCGAGCCCTAAAAAACGTTGTTTAGGGCCTCAAAACGGCTCCGCAAGTCAGGGACCCGAAAACTAGGGAAAAACTACCAAACTAGAAAACTGCCAAAATGAGCCAGTTGGAATAGGTGGGAGGCCACTAACATCCATATGGATCAATCCTCCTGATCCATCTTTTATGAGAATAATGAAATGAATACATATTATTAATAGGTTCTTAACACAAAATAACAGAGATACGGTAAAACTGATTTTTTCTATTCAATAATGAAATAAGCTGAAACTGTAAAATGCAGCGGAAACAAGCTTGTTGGAATGGTGGCGACTTATCTCTGAGAAGAGATGTGACGGCTGAGCTCATTCACAAGAAGATGATTAAAATGAGGCTCTGAAGGCCTTTTTACCATAAGAAGGAATTCCAAAAACCCTAGACATCCAAAAACCTAACCCTAGGAGATGAAGCTCCAAAAGTCATGTGAGCACTGTTTGGGTAAGTTAGTACATCAACTTCCCGGGGTCGTAACTTTTGCATACGATCTCCATTTTAGGCGTATGATATCCCGTTGGAAAGGTATTGTCAAGGAGATTCATTTTAGGTGAAATTTAAAAATAACTTCCATATTAAAAACCTGGTTTCCCAAAAAACATCGTTTAGGGCCTCAAAACGACTCCAGAAGTGAAAACTACTAAAAATAGTAAATTACCGAAATTGCCAGAAAATTGTTTTGAGCCAGTTGGACAAAGTGGGTGGCTACCGATATCCACCTTAATCAATCCTCCCTATTTATGAAGTAATGGTATCCATTGCGTTGAGGTCCCCCATCAGATGAGGAAATTTCTACTAAATTTGACCTCGGGTGAGCCACTTGCCTTGGTGCAGGAGTTGTCTTGCTTTGACGACTCGATAAAGATGGATCCTTTGTTGTCGAGTGAATTTGATATGTGTGTCCACAATTTGATCATTTGATGCCTGTTGTATGCAGTTAGGGTTGACCTTTGTTGGTGTCAGTTGTTCTGTTACTTCTGAGGTGTCCAATAATGGTGGGAAATAAGGGAGAAGGAGATCCACATTGAACACTGGGTGCAGGACAAGGAAAGGAGGAATGTTGAGCTCAAAATCATTATCCCCCGTGACTTTGGTGATGGTGTACGTCCCATAACGGAGTGGGGGAAGCTTCCGATGGGGTCTTGTAAAGCGTTCTTTTTGCAAGTGCAACCAAACTTCGTCGCCTACCTGAAACTTATGTGGCACTCGATGTTGATCATGGCATTGTTTGTACTTGTCATTGGACTTATGTAGGATATCTTGAACCTATTGGCGAATGTGATGGATCCGCTCAATGAACCGGGTGGCTTTGTCAGCTTCAGTTGGAGCAGGAGATGAGTCGATCGAGGTGACTGCAAGGGGAAGTGCAACATCTATGGGACTCAATGGTTGGAATCCCAACCCCACCTGAAAGGGGCTGTGACCGGTTGAGCTATGCAGGGCTCGATTGTAGCTATGTTGGACATAGGGAAGGCTCTCATCCCATATGCGAGGGTTCTTTGAATTATACATGCGAAGGATATGCACAATCATTCGATTTACGACCTTGATTTGGCCATCTGTCTCGGGGTGGAAGGCCGTGGATGTGGTGAGCTTGGTGTCCAGCAGTGACCAGAGGCTCGACCAGCATGTGTTGAGAAATCGAATGTCCCGATCTGAGACAATGGTTTTTGGGAGTCCAAAATGTACCCAGAATCGTTCAAAGAAGATCTTGGCAGTGGCCTCTACTGTGATGCTCTTCTTGTAGGAAACTAGAATCGCCATCTTAGAAAAGAAATCAACAACCAAAAAAACACAGTCATTTCCCTGCTTTGTGGATGGGAGGCCTGACATATAGGCCATTGAGATGGAGTCCCATGCCCTATCAAGAGTAGGAAGAGGGGTGTATAGGCCCTGTTTCTTAGTGGTCAGTTTGTAAATAGCACAGGCAGTACAAGACCTGATATACTTGATGACCTCATGTTGAAGTTTCAACCAGTATAAATGTTTCTCTAGCATTGCCACTATCTTTCCGACACCGAAGTGTCTTGCTACCCAATTGTAGTGGGCTTCCCAGATCAGCTTCGCTCGCTTGCTTGATGGAACACAGAAATGGCCCAGACGACACAACAACCCATCATGAAGATGGAAATTATCGACAACTACATTTGCACCCAACATTTGGTAGGTGGTGGCAAAGTCCAGGTCTATCTCATAGAGTTGGGGCCATCCAGAGGTCTCATGGACACAAGAGTCTAGCACCATGGTGAGTGTCATGACTAGCGGTCTGCTGAGGTAATCAACGACGTGATTGGTGCTTCATGTTTTATAATTGATGTTGAGGTGGAATTACTGCAAGTATGTGGACCACTTTTGATGGCGATCATTCTGCAATTTTTCTTGTGTCTGCATGAACTGCAATGTCTTATGATCAGTGTGCATGAATGTCTCCTTCCCATGAATGTAATGTCTCCACTGGTGGCAGTCTTTCACAATGGAGTACATTTCTTTTTCAAGAGTAGGGTACTTACGGACAACATCAGATAGTGTCTCACTATGATAGGCCACAGGGTGGTTGTGGTGAGTGAGAACGACACCCACAACATAGTCTGAAGAATTTGTCTCGATCTCAAAGGGTTGTTGCAGGTCTGGTAGTGAAAGTACTAGGCATGAGCACAAGTGCTACTTCAAATCATCAAATGCTTGTTTTTGGGACTGGCCCTGTTGCCATCCTAATGCACACTTGCTAACGTGAGCTAAGTCCTGCTCACTTAGTGTGCCCTCGGAGACACAATGTCTAGGTTCCAAGTCCACACTGTCACCTTGACTGGAACCTCTTCCGTCTAGGCTTACTCCTAGGGAAGCCAAGGGGGGTTGTCCCTAATTACTAAGTTAATTTTAGAGTTAAGTGTTCTAGGAGTTGGTTTTATTTTGTTAAAGGCTAAGGGGAAAACTAGCCTATGAATGACAAGCAGCAATGCAAGTGCAATTGTAAGTCTGAATGAGAGTCAACCCTTTCCCTAAGTCAACTAAGGACTAGTGCCTAATGTTGGGCTATGGGGTCAACTATGTTTGAGGGTGGTTCGTTACAAAAGTCTTACAATTAAATCAAATAAACTGCCCCAAACAAAGATTAAGATTTACCAAAGAATCAAAAGATTTACAAAGTTTACAACATATACAAGATATACAAAGATGTATAAATCAAATACAAGATACACAAATGTAAGTGTTCAAAATTTGCCAAGCATGCCCCAATAGCACTTACTCTATTGGACTGCCTTCACTGGCTACAATCACACAAGCACTCAAGAATCAAGAGAAGTAATGCCTCCCCAAGTGGG
>ML778889.1:372371-392322 GCA_009831015.1 Picea engelmannii
ACCCGTTTTAGATGGTGGAAAGAGATGATTAAGACCCCTAAAATGTTACTAAGAGTTATTAGGACCCTCGGGTGGGTCTTTAGGTGTGTTGGGTGTATTTTTAATGAGTTTTAGGCACTTTTATTTTAGCTTTTTAGCGTATGTCCGTGAGCAAAAGTATGAAAAACGAGTACTTGAAAATATATGATTATACCACCATCAACATGTAAAATATATCAAGATTATAGCACAATGTTTAAACCATTTAGATGACCATCACATGAAAGGAACTTCAAAAGATATTATGTCATAAACCATGAACCGTCACATATAATGTTACTTGAGAGATAAAACTTTAAGCACTTAAATGATTTAAACCATAAACATGTAAGAGATGATGTAAGAGATGCTTGCAATGTGTTAAAGTGTTAAAGCTTAAAAAGTGTATGAGGCCGTGAGCATATGTGAGTTAAACCATGAGCATTTAAACCATAAACATAAATCACATATGTGTGTATTAAACCATTAAGCAAGGCCGTGAGCAATATGTGTACTAGGCCGTGAGCTTAAACAAGCATCCAAAATAGATCTAGAGCTTAAACATTACCACGTTATGTTATGCTAAGTATTAGGAATGAAAAAGCTTTAAGAAATGAATGAAACTTAGCAAGTGTGATATCTCCAAACTATTATCACTTCACATGCATCTAAAGATTAGCCAAATAACTCAAAAGTAAAAGATCTAAAGCATTAACCACATATCCAAGCTATCTAACCATATATCATGAGATGTAAGAGCATATGAAAGATTGTGAACGAAATAAGCTTGTGAATGAAAAACTTATCTAGGATATTATCAACTTAAAAAAAAAGCATGAAAATCACCACAAGTTAGTTTCCTTTAGGCCGAAGCGGTTTTGGGGATGACTCCCCCAAGGTGCCGACAAGTGAAGCTAACACTACTAAGATAAACTTGCACAGAAAAGGAGGGTTTTGAGTCTTATGTCCTTCACATACATGAAGAGACTAGACAGGCTGTTGGCCTACTCCTCAGGCAAGAACTATCTTAGTATTGCTAACAAACATTAGGTTTATTTTATGAACAGAAATGAAAGAACTTGAAGAGAAAAACACCACTACAATGGTCAAGGTGGTGGCAAGCCTCCCGATTTTGACCAAAGAGGGTAGCTTATAGATACAATAACCAATAATGAATGGAATCTAAACTTAAGTGTTATATGAACAAAAGAATAACTTAATCTAAATTAGGTTTATTTTTGGATCCAAAAGACTTAGAAAATTTCAGAAATTTAGGGAAAGGCAAGAGAGAAGAGGAGAGATGTTACCCAAACCAAAGAAGAATGAGTTTGGAATCCTCCTAGGTGTTTGTATGCAGCTTGTGCCTTCAAAATATATCGCTGTCCTGCAAAAACAACAAGCAAAAGCTTGCTGGAAATGCTACAAAAACACCAAACTTTATAACAGAAATTTCTGTGTATACACAAAAAATTTCCAGCAAAGAGATATGATATGAAAATTGATTTTGTGACCTATCTAAGAGTTAGAAATCTACAGAAAATGATATGGAATGATAGCAATAAATCAGATGTAAAAGAACAACAAGGAGTTTGAGCAAGCCAAGGCTGAAATCTGCTCTAAAGTCTCTTCCAAACCCTAAACTGTGAGACAAACCTGCAACTCAAACACAATGTGAATCTATAGCAGCATAGTATGAATGATTAGTATAAAATCTTGAACTAATTCATAACCCTATCTAACCACAATACATAGATCATCAACACTAATGTCTATTTGATCTACTTTAACAAACTAATTTATCAAAGATACATGCATATAGATCACAAAAATGAGCAAGGAACAAGATCACCTCATAAGATTTGATTACAAGACTAATCTCAATAATCCAAATGTCCTCCAAAGCTTTCTTTATTCATCCAAAAGTGTGAGAATATTGGGCAACTAATTGCTCCAAAATCTCAAGAGAAAATGAGTGAGTGGAAGTTGGCAAGAGGAAGAAGATGGCAAGATTTCGGTAGCATAACAATAGCTCAAAGAATGGTGAGGAAAAGAGGTGAGGAAGGGTTGTATTTATACCTCAAGAGGCAAAGTGAAGGCACTTGGATGAAGTCNAAGTGTCAAATCCACATCAAATGAGCAAATCTCAATGAGTGGGTACACCATCTAGGGTTTGAAAACTAGATCTATGATGTAGAAAAATTTAGGAGGTGTTGGGATCAAGCAAAGAGGTGTGAGAGGCCTTGGGATTGATGCCAAGGAAGGTGAAAGGTCCAAATAATTAAAAAAAAAATCATTTGTGGAGTTTCTAGAAGAGGGGGGGCGTAACTCCTCTTGGAGGGGCCAAAAAAAGTGTGAAAATGAAGAAATGGAGAGGAATTAATGAAAAAAAAGAGTGGGACCATCCTAGGAGGTGATGTTGAAGTCAAAGGGAGTCATAACTCATGAGAGGCGGCCCCAAATAAGTCACAACAACCTCCACCAAGGAAAAACGTCACTTGCCCTAGGGGGCCATATTTTTTGAGTGTAGAAGGTGGGTAAGAGGTTAGAATAGGTTTAGAGTTAGGTTTTTGGTATGGGTTAGGGTTTTGGTATGTCTAGGGGGGCGCACCACATTTGTGGAGGGTCCTTTCCAAGTTTCAAGGCATAAAACTAGGAATTAGTTAGTTGGTGGGTCGTTTTTCCCCTTAGGGCAATGTTTAGAAAGATGAAAAAGTGAGTAAAGAGGTTGAATTAAGTTGGAAAAAGGTTGGTATGGGTTTGGGTAGGTTAGGATGGTCTAACTTGCCACTTTCCACCTTACACTCACTCATTAACTCAAAATTACAATGATTTTTGACATTTGACTAATGTCATTTTAGCAATTAAAATTGTTGTTTTGACTCTGACTGACTCTGAGTGGGCTAAGACATAGAAAAACTTGCCCGACTGAGCTGAAACTTGGTCTATGGGTGTAGGGGGTGATATTACATTTCTTTTGAGCACAAATACCCCTATCAAAATCCCCAAGACAAAGTTTTTACATTATAAGCTCAAAAAATAATTAATTAATTAAATTATTAAAAATTTAATTAATTAAAAAAAACCTATCTAGACTCGACGAAATTCTGCGAAACTTTAGAAACTGCCTGGAATGGTCATTTACAACATTCCTAACAAGGTTACCAAGGAATGACACCATCAAAGCACCTTCCACCACTTTGGAGGAAGTCAATGGAGGGAAAAACTCAAGGGAAGTCGGCCAGGAGCTTGTCTGGTCGACAACCTGAGGATAAAAAACCCCCGATGAAAGGAACTCCCCTGATGGATCACCCAAGGTACCTGGCCTAACTATGATCCATGTGGACTTATTACATTATTAACCCACGCAGGGGTGCGGAAATTTCGTTTACAAAAATTTGCTGGGGTATCAGATACCCAAGTAGAACCAAAACTGTCTTCATCAAATTTGCATTTGGTGATGCATCTTCACGGCACGTGAGTTGACCACCGTTGCTAAATGGGCGGTCAACAGGCCCCACACAAATTTCGCCTTACCACCATCCCTGGTTATTTGGCTGAGTGCCCATGCAACATGGGAGAATCCCAACATGAACCTATGGTAGAAATTGGCAAGGCCTAAGAAGCTCTGAATCTCAGTGAGTGTGGTTGGGGCTGGCCAACCATGGATGACTTGGATCTTGGTTGTATCCACATGTACACCATGCTGATAAATGATGTAGCCTAAGTAATGGATCCTGTCCATGCCAAAGGATCATTTTTCCAAGTTGGCGTATAGCTTGTGCTGCCATAGGGTGTGTAGAACCTACTGAATATGCTGCAAGTGTTCAGCCCAAGTCTTCTTGTAAATGAGAATGTAATCCAGATACACCACTACAAAAGTATTGGTGAATGATCACAGGATATCGTCCATCATCCTCATGAAAGTGGGTGGAGCATTTTTCAAACCAAAGGGCATGACCAACCATTCAAAAAGGCATTCCTTTGACTTGAAGGAAGTCTTCCATACATCTATCTGGTCTATCAGGACCTGGTGGTAGCCAGACTTCAAATCAATCTTCCTGAAGATTTGGCCCCCATGAGTTGTTCAAGGAGGTCGTCGATTTAGGGAATCAGGTACCATTTTTTGACTATGATTTTATTCAGAGCCTGGTAATCAATGCAGAGTCACCAGGTTCCATCTTTCTTCTATAACAACATGATTGGGCTCCCGCAAGGTGATGAGTTGGGACAAATGTTCCCCTTGTGGAGCAGTTCTTGGATTTTTAGCTTGATCTCCTCATTATCTAACAAAGAGAACTGATAGACTGGGCCATTGGGCTGCGATACGTCGGGGGTCAAATCGATGGGGTGCTTGACCTAGCAGTGCAGAGGTACCTTGGTAGGTGAGGAGAAGATATATGAGTATTCTTCCATGACCTTATCTACTTTCTTTTGTTGTGTGGAGAGGTCGGCCACAAATACCTTGGATGTGGTTGTGATATTCTTCTTATTCTGAGAGCGAATCACGAAGAAGACAAACTTCCCCGTCTGAGAGATGACCTTCCTACGTTGCTTAGCAGAGATCAAGGAAATAACACTAGGTGGGACTTCCTCGGGTATCTTGTACAATTTCCTGTTCAAAGTAATAATAACACTATGAGGCTTAGACTCATATACAACATGACATTTCCATAAATAAGGCCGGCCCAAAAGAACATAAAAAATTTTGAGAGGAGAAACTGTTACACATCGAAATTACTCACTTTGATAGTGTCGCAAGTGTCGTCATTACAAAGGTCGCATGTGTTGCACTTTGCTCACAAGTGTCGCAAGTGTTAAAGAAGGCATACTATCATGATGCCTATGTCGTGCCTATAATGACATGAGAAAGACACTTGAAACACCTCAAACATTTTATTTGGAAGAGAAGAAATGAGTCAGCGAGTTTGCAAACCTTTTTCCATCTGAAAGCACCTCAAAAACTAAGTTTTTGAAGGAGAGCGCTCCCCTATACCTCTTCTGGGAGCACTGGCGCTCCCCCTTACACTGTATGGGAGCATTATAAATCTCATTTGGCCCTTTTGAGGGAGCGTTGGTGCCCCCTTAAAGCCTACTAGGGAGAACTACAACGCTCTGATGTCCCTTTTGAGGGAGCGCTGCCTATTCTGGGCAGTGGTTAAGTTGTTGAGATGAATGGGGGAAGGATCCTTTCATTTTGGGAAGGAAGTTGGATTCGAATCCCTAGTCCAGCCATGATCTTAGGGCAGGTACTCAACTAAAGGAGGCAAATCCTCAACTTCCCCAAGGATATCTCAAGTGGTTAAAGCCTCTCCAAGGCTATATAAGCAAGCTTTCTAATGGTGAAAGGGGACTAGAAAGGGAGAATCACACCAAACTTATGATCTTATAAGTGGTGTTGGAACATAGATGATTGGAAAGCAAGAGACCTATGATATCATAGGGAGAAATTGGTGAAGCTATCATCAGTCGTATCGTGGATCTTTTGAGCAAGGGGTAGACAAGGAGGACTTGACGGAGCTGCTGCAATCAATCTACGGTTGTAAGCAATGTTTTGTCCTCATTAATATAATTTGCTTGGCCTGTTTCTTTCTAATTCATGTTCAATCTCACATGAATTTTTCTCTTTAGTAGATATACCTATTTCGGACTAATCTTGATAGAGTAGGAAGTGGTCGTACTTTGTTTGTCTACAGGGCTTGTCGAGGAGCGAAAGATTGGAGCTCAACTCGGAGCGTGGAGGGACAAACACTGGTAAAAGGTACTTTTTTTCTCCTTCCTCCTCGCACATTAGTTTGTATATATCTAAAAGGAAATTAGTGACCATGATAAGTACTTTCTGTCTTAGAGTTAAGATTCTATCTCTTTGAGGAGATCTACTTGTCCGCGGGGAGATTTTCCTTCAACAGAAATTGGCGACTCCGTTGGGGAGAATCGAATCGAAACTTTTGGTTTTGATTTTCCTCATAAGACCTTGTCTTGCTCTTTTATTGATGTCAGGCCTTGTTCACCCCCTCATATCTGATTACACTTGCTAATTGACTCTTTACACCATCACACTCAACTTACCTATCAAAATTTGATCAAAATTTTGGGTTTTTGGACTTTTTTGTGATTTTTTTTAGCCTGGTGCCCCCCTGCCCATGTTAGTAGAGTGCCAACACTCCCTGGAAGTGTTATAAAGAGCTTTATAATTCTCTGGTGGCCCTTATACCAGAGCGCCAGAAATGTTTTGCCCAAAATCTCTTAAAAAATTGCAATTTTTGAAGGTCTAAACCCTGTTTTTTCACTTGTTGAGCTACTTCATGATTCAATGATTCTTCCTTTGACCTTTGACATGCTTCATCTTGAGAAGTAAACATATTTTTGCTCATATTTTATGCCCTTCTTCATTATTTTTTATTTTTTGTTGTTGAAAGCTTGAAATCGATCCCCTGCTTTCTTCTCTCCTATCCGACTGAGCGGGAACTCTAGTGAAGGACATTTGATGTCTGTAACTCTTCTCATTTGGTTCTTTGAGGTCATATGATCCAATTTCTTTCTCCTTCCTTTTGCGTTTTTGGTTTTCTTTCTCTTTTTTGATTGCAAAAGGGTGTGTTGTTTGTGCGAAATCTGCATATTCTTGTCTGAATCTCCTTGATCTGAAAGGGTAGTTGGTAGGACAAGTTTTTCATTGAATTGATCATCATTCGCATGAAAACGAAAAAAGTACATCTTAATGATTAGTTTGCATATTAGTTTTCATTTTTGAAATGTTGTAGCATCATATTGGATTTGATTGAGAACAAAATTGATTGAGGGCATTCCTTATCAAGTGTTTGATAGTGAAAACGACTCTTCCTCTTTCCCTTAAATAGGTATTCATTGAAAATAAACGATTGCTTATCATATTTCATGCATACTTTTGGGAATTGAGTCGTCATTCCATCAGTTTCACTTTCATACACCCTCTGAGTAAACAACAACCATTAAAATCAATGCTTAACTAAAATTTATCAGACTTTTTACATCTTTGTTAGCAAACCTACATTAGTTTAAGGTGTAGGGCTTTGGAATAGGTTGAAAGGATAACTTTCCAAAGATATCAAACAAACTTAGTATCTTGCGGTAGGGAGAGTCAAATCCAATTGTTGTATTGGCTTGTTGGGATCCCCCTCTCACACAGGGGTTACGTACGAGGTCACATTCGGGTGAGTTATGGAGATTATCCCTCTGTGGCCCAACTGTTTGTAGTGGTCGGATCGTATATTTGGGGTCACTGGAAGGTATACCCACGATTATGTGTGGGATCCTTTCAAGTTGATTTCGGACTTGTTATCCTGCCCATACGTTCCGACTGGACTATTGACTGTACCTGCCCAGGGGCTGACTATGAGTTGGTGACCTTAGTAGCCACAATCTTTAGGGTCTCACACAAGGTGACGGTGAAGGGAAGTCTCACTGTACCTAGAATAGACATTGGTCAAACTCACTCGGGCTCCTTGGAGGGTAAATCCACAATTACTACGTGGAATCTTGCACCAAGGCGTAAGTCCATTAAGCAGGTCACCAATGTAACTGATCCACCCACTCTATCCCTGCCCCTTCCTATTTTGATCTCACGACGTTGGATTTCATCACCAACTAGTGGTTTCATCGTGGGAAGGTTTTGTTTGATTGATTGCTTCTCAGATTCATAGCATGTGTTGTTTGTTTTACTTAGTGGACCTTAGGTTGATTCAGTGTTAATGGCATCGAATCCTGGGAGTACCAATGGAGGAACCCCTTCTCCTGGGGAACCTTATACCTTTCCTTCGTTTGGAAACTTTGGTCCTCCATATGTTGCCACACCGAGTCTTCCAGGACTCACTATTGGATTACCAGTTCGGTTGTTCCCCACTCCGGTGATCCCGAATCCTCCCAATGTTTCAACTTCACCTAATAATTTAGATGTCGGTACACCACCCACACATCAAACTCATGTCGACTTTTCACCTTCTTCGCCCATTAAGTCTCCTTCCATTTCTCCTTCTTCTCCTAATGAAAGCTCTAAATAAAGTAGCTAGGTTGATCAGAAGAAGAAGAAATAGAAAGAGAAGAAGAAGAAGAACCCGAAAAGGAAAAAGATCCCAACAACATTAGATGTTGGCTCTAAGCAATCAATTACTGTTAATAGTACTGGGAGTGTTGATGAGGTCAACAAGATTAAAATGAATAATACAAAACCCAAATTCCCTTGCAGCCTTTGTAAGGGTGACAATTTTCTGAGGGATTTCTCCGGTCTTACCCAGGTCTTAGAAATGTGGTCCTCCATGTCATCGGCCTTTGTCGGTCATGTCGATGATACCCTGTCAACTAGTGATGTTCAGGTTGGTAAGAATAAACAAACTGTCAAGTTCCCTTGCATGTTATGTAAAGGTAATCATTACTCTCACCTTTGTCCTCGCATGGACGAGGCTTCTTCTCCTTTGGAAAAACTTCAACTTCAAAAAGGTTATCATAATCTTTCCTCCAACCCATCGTTGGTTGATGGACTGGTCAATCCGGTTCCATCCCCGGTCAGTCTGATTGATCAGGTGGTCAATCTAGTTTCTTCCTCGATTGAACCACGAACCCAAGTAGTTGATCTGGTTCCGTCATCGATCAACCCCTCTCTTCATCAAAAGGGTGACACCAAAGTGATTGATATATTTTCATCCTCGGTCGATCCCACTCTCTTGTTAGAGAGTGACACCAAAGAGGTCGATCCGTTTCTACCCATCAACCCCATTCTTCCTTTGGAAAATGAAACTCAAGTGGTCGATCCAGTTTCGCCATCGGTCGATCCCATTCCTCCATTGAGGAATGTCAAAGTGACTGATCCAGTTCCTTCCTCGGCCAGTACCACTCTTCCTCTGAAGAGTACCAAAGTGGTCTATCCAAGTCCACCATTGGTTGATCCAATCCAATCATCGGTCGATCCTACTCCCCTTCTAGAGAATAAACCTGATACTGCCCATATTTTTCTCGTTAATACAGACTCTACTGTGCTGGGGGGCATTCCTCTTTTTCCTGCGAAACCCCCTCCAAGTAATGAGGCCATCCTTTTTGATTGGGGTGTGCTAACTAGACCTTGTCTTCCCTCTCACGTTCCTTTCCAGATTACAGTACAGGTTCGTGGTCAGGACATTCCTTAAACGTTGATAGATGAAGGTGCATCCCTTAGTATTTTGTCTTTTGTTGCTTGGTATGATTTGGGTTGTCCACAACTTGCACCAGTTACACAAAATCTGTTAGATTTTAACAGAAGAACTAGTCAACCTTTAGGGATCCTTCCTCAGTTTCCTGTAACTTTGGGAGGGAAAACTATCTTAATCGATGTCATGGTAGTCCGAGACCCCTTGGATTTCACTTTACTCCTTGGGAGGGATTATGTCTATGCTATGAAAGCTCTTGTATCCACCCTTTTCAGTTTGATATCTTTCCCTCACAATGGAAGAATTGTGACTATTGATCAACTTTCATTCATCGGCCCCAACTGGGTTACCTTTATAAGTGGTTCCTATATGCAGACAGTGTCGCCCTCACTGCATGTCAATTATGTGGCATTGTCTCCCATGACCTCAACTTTCGACGATTTGGATCCGGTAGTTGACATGGTGATCTCTTCAGTAGGGTTATTGGAGCGTGATCTCCTTACCCCTGTCATGACCCTCGACATGTGTTCCTTCTCAAGTGATTATCTTCCATCCAGCGAAGATCTCTTGGAAGCCATGACCGATTTTTGTCCCTTGACATGGTATCCTTCCAGAGCGTTATCCACTTGGAAGCCATGATCAAAGAAGAAACAACGAGCATAGTTTCTCTTCTCTGTGGAAAGATCGTTAAAAAATGAAACAGAGGCCTTGATCATAATTCTTTTCCTGTGTCAAGCTCGTTAAAAAATGAAACAATCACATCTCTTGAACCTTCTTTTCATCCACCCTTATCCTTCGGTGAATGAATCAAATCTTGGAGGGCATGTCTCCAACCTTTGCTGATCATTCTGGAGTTAATCCACTAGCTTTCAAGCTGGGGTATACCAAGCTTAGTCTTTGTTCTTTCTCGTGCTCGTAAATACATGAGAATGCATCCGGGTAGAATTTTATATCTTTTTCGGACCCGTATGGACACACGAAAAAGGAACCCCCTGGAGTTATCTTTAAACTCTTTTCAGATTCTCTAAATATGAAAAGATCGTTGAGTGATCTTGCTTCCTTTCACACTCGTTAAAAGGTTTGAAAGGGCATCTTTCGAGTGGCAGTTTATCTTTTTTTCGGCCTCATGAGACTAAATTTACAAAAAAGGAACTGAGAGAGTTCTCTTTTAAGTGTTTTTCCAGACTCTATAATCATGAAAAACCTTCGATTTTTCTGTCTTTGGACTCGCTAAAATGAGCATCGACAGGCCCGTACGGGACCAAACCCTTACTTCTTCCAGTTCGTTAAACAAAGGAAGAGGAACTTACCGAAGGTTACTTATATCAAGCATGTGTTACCCTCCTTGAGCTTGTTAAATCAAAAAGAGGTACTCGTCTATCTAGATGGGGGAAAATTTGAAAGAATCAAGCCAAGCAGTCTCTTGAGAACATTACCAAGTAACTCTTAGAGTCGCCCTTGAACATGACACTTTGTATTTTTCACACATTATAATCCGTTGAACCTCTGCACTGAGCCAATCCTTTGAGTTTCTTTCACTCCTCTGGGTCACTTGATGTAAGTCACAACATCCACTGCATCATCAATTTTTGGTCCATGTCATGTTTCTGCTCTCGTGCTTCAGTGTTCAAGGGAAGTATCTGCCTTGAGAGTTAGCCATCACAAATATCTTGTCTCAATACTCGTGTCAGTCCATGTTCATTTCATCTGCCAATTACATCTCTATGTTCATTTTGTGTCATTGATGGGGGATACATCAAGGCCCTCCTTCGACGAGCCTATTCCTATCGACTTCAACACATTATCCAGGAACTAGTCTTAGAAACCAGTTAGTACTTTGGGACTTGCATGCCTCAATGTCAGGCCTCCTCACATTCGACAGTGGGTTTACATTATTGACCTATGATCTGATGATTCCACAGATGTTCGACTCCAAATCATCCATTCACATTCGTTGGAATGTACTAGGGTACCTTGGGAATCATTGTCATTAATGGTGATCTCCCTCGTGCTTGTTAACAGTTTACATCATTGACCAGTAATCAAGTGATTTCTGCCATGTTCAACATCAAGACATCCATTCACATGGTTAGATTCGTACTACATCGGGATCGGTAAGAAGACCCCGGGTTGAGTGATCACTTTGATATGTACTTTGCCTAGGTTGCGAAGGAGTTTCTCTTGAACAATGACACATATACTGTTACATAGATCCACTTTGTATTGGTCGTGGCTATGTCTTGTCGTCTCGTAGATCCACTGTGTATTCTTCATGGCTAAGATTAGTTTAGTTCATGGGAGTATAGATCCATAGTGTATTTTCAGTGGCTATACCTTTTTATCAATACAATTATGGATTCGCAGGGTATTTTATGGCGGCCATATCTTGCAAGTCTTGATCACCCAAGCATAGGTATGCCTGCCTTGGGTTTGAAACATGTCATAATATTTGTTGGATGTTTGTGTGCAGCTTCTGTCAGGCTCTTTGCGTCTATACCCTTGCTTGAAAGTCTACAAAGCATTTCAGTTATCAGTTCTCATCTTCTAACTTCATACTTTGGGGGGAAATCTATTACGCATCGAAATTACTCACTTTGATAGTGTCGCAAGTGTCGTCATTACAAAGGTTGCATGTGTCGCACTTTTCTCACAAGTGTCGCAAGTGTTAAAGAAGGCATACTATCATGATGCTTATGTCGTGCCTATAGTGACATGAGAAAGACAATTGAAACACCTCAAACATTTGATTTGGAAGAGAAGAAATGAGTCAATAGGTTTACAAACCTTTTGCCATCTGAAAGCACCTCAAAAACTAAGCTTTTGAAGGAGAGCACTCCCCTATACCTCTTCTGGGAGCGCTGGCGCTCCCCCTTACACTATCTGGGAGCGTTATAAATCTCCTTTGGACCTTTTGAGGGAGCACTGGTGTATTTAGGAGCATTGGCGCCCCCCTAAATCCTACTAGGGAGCGCTACATCACTCTGATGGCCCTTTTGAGGGAGTGCTGCCTATTCTGGGCAGTGGTTAAGTTGTTGAGATGAATGGGGGAAGGATCCTTTCATTCTAGGAATGCAGTTGGATTCGAATCCCTAGTCCAACCATGATCTTAGAGCAGGTCCTCAACTGAAGGAGGAAAATAATCAACTTCCCCAAGGATATCTCAAGTGGTTAAAGCCTCTCCAAGGCTATATAAGAAAGCTTTCTAATGGTGAAAGGGGACTGGAAAGGGAGAATCACACCAAACTTATGATCTTATAAGTGGTGTTGGAACATAGATGATTGGGAAGCAAGAGACCTATGATCTCATAGGGAGCAATCAGTGAAGCCATCGTCAGTCAGATCATGGATCTTTTGAGCAAGGGGTAGACAAGGAGGAATTGATGGAGTTGTTGCAATCAATCTTCGGCTGTAAGCAATGTTTTGTCCTCATTAATATAATTTGCATGGCTTGTTTCTTTCTAATTCGTGTTCAATCTCACATGAATTTGTCTATTTAGTATATAGACCTATTTCAGACTAATATTGATAGAGTAGGAAGTGGTCATACTTTGTTTGTCTACAGGGCTTGTCGAGGAGCGAATGATTGGAGCTCAACTCGAAGTGTGCAGGGACAAACACCGGTAAAAGGTACTTCTTTTCTCCTTCCTCCTCGCACATTAGTTTGTATAGATATAAAAGGAATTTAGTGACCATGATAAGCACTTTATGTCTTAGAGTTAAGATTCTAGCTCTTTGAGGAGATCTACCTGTCCACGAGGAGATTTTCCTTCAACATAAACATCACACAATACCTCGTCTTTGAAGGGCTTGATGTCGTACAATAGTAGGCCCTATTGGCTGACGCGGAGATCGATTCCTTGGCAGAGCCATCCAATGGTGTAGGGTTGTGGGTGCAGCATTGTCGACAGGGCCAACCGCTTGATGACCTCTCCTGAGATGAGGTTCTTCTGGCTACCGCTATCAACAATGAAGTGCAGTGGGGTGTCTTTTACCCACATCTGTGAATGGAAGAGGCGCTCTCCTTCTTATGTGATCCAAATTTTATGAGCATAAAAAAATGAATATAGATTATTAATAGGTGCTTAACACAAAATAACAGAGATACGGTAAAACTTGTTTTCTATTAATAAATAAATAAGTTGGAAACTGTAAAATGCAGCGGAAACAAGCTTGTTGGAATGGTGGCAGATTATCTCTGAGAAGAGATGTGACGGATGCACTAATTCATAAGAAGATGATTACAATGAGGCTCTGAAGGCCTTTTAACAATAAGCTGGAATGTCAAAAACCCTAGACATCCAAAAACCTAACCCTATGAGATGAAGCGCCAAAAGTCATGTGGGCCCCATTTGGGTAAGTTAGTACATCAACTTCCCGGGGTCGTAACTTTTGCATACGATATCCGTTTTAGGTGTATGATAGCCCATTGGAAAGGTATCATTGAGGAGATTCATTTTAGGTGCAATATGGAAGGAAATTAGATATTGCAAACATTTTTTTTCCCAAAAAACATCGTTTAGGGCCTCAAAAAGGCTTCAGAAGTGAAAACTGCTAAAAATAGTAAATCACCAAAATTGTCAGAAAATTGTTTTGAGCCAGTTGGAAAAGGTGGGTGGCCACCGATATCCATATGGATCATTCTGGCTCATTTGGTTCACCAGGATGGAGCTTGGTGTTAGCAATGATGGCACTGGGTTTCTCATCAATGATTCGTCTTCCCCTTTCTGGTTCTGGCTCAGAGTTAGAATTCACATCTGATTCAGAGGCTTTCACTTCGGCCACCAGCGACTGCTTTGAGCAACAATCAACAGTTTTATGCCAAGGCATCTTATGGAAGTCACACGACATGCCGGTATCTTTCTTTGTCTTTCCGATGTCCTTCTTTGCTTGTGGATTGGACTGGTTGTCCTAATACTGTCCATATTTCCTCTGTCCTTTGTTCTATGGGTTGGGGCTGCCCTTTCCTACCTTTTGTTGTGAGGGGTTCCCAGGCCCAAATTGATGCATATTTTGTTTGAGCTTTTGCTTAATTTTGACGGCATATCAGTAGGTCACACCCAAGGATGAAATGTCTAGAAATTCCATTTCGGTCTAGATGTATCTATGCAGAGCACCGTGATACTTGAGCACAAGACGTCACTCTGAATCTTTGATACCCATCTTGGTGCGCAAGGTATGGAAGATATTTGTGAAATCTGGCACTGCTTAGTCTCTTTCTTGCTGCAGTGTGGTCCATTTAGTATATAAGTCGTCATAACTTTCGACAGGGTAGTATTTTTCCTTAATATCATCCATGAAGGATTCCCAGGTGGATGTGACTGTAAATAATGAGGGTTCTTCTATTTCCTTTTGCTCACAGAAAGTTTCCCACCAATATTTGACATGGGGAACGACTTTGAGGAGTGCAAAAGTAATCTTTTCTCTATTCGAAAATTTATGGACAGAAAAATACCCTTCTAGAAGATTCAACCACTTGTCTACAACATCTGCATCTAGCTGATCTTCAAATATAGGAATATCAAAGTTTATTTGTACCTTGAAGGGGGCAGTGGCTCCACTCGAAGAAGATGCATTGCCTGTTGGTAGTTGCCGAAATATTTGCGCGAAACTATCCATCATCTTGTTCCTCTGTTGCATGAGGGATTCCTCAATCAATAGTTTGAAAGGATATCCTGTCCCATCATCTTTATTTTCTCCTGCCATGAGAGGTTGCTTGGGCATGCAAGAGCTTTTTTCCTCAAGAGAAACAAGCTCAAGACCCAACTCTTTGTACTCCGACCTCGTTGGGGACATGCATTAAGATGACAAGGAGCAGACCATTATGATATCAGTGATCTAGATTTTATGAGAAGAATGAAATGAATACAGATTATTAACAGTTGCTTAACACAGAATAACAGAGATACAATAAAATTGGTTTTCTATTCAATAATGAAATAAGATGAAACTTTAAAATGCAGCGGAAACAAGCTTGCTAGAATGGCGGCGGCTTATCTATGAGAAGAGATGTGACAGTTGCGATCATTCACAAGAAGATGATTACAATGAGTCTCTGAAGGCATTTTTACCATAAGAAGGAATGGAAAAAACCCTAGACATCCAAAAACCTAACCCTAGGAGATGAAGCGCCAAAAGTCATGTGGGCCCCGTTTGGGTAAGTTAGTACATCAACTTCCCGGGGTCGTAAATTTTGCATATGATCTTCATTTTAGGCGTATGATAGCCCATTGGAAAGGTATCATAGAGAAGATTCATTTCAGGTGAAATATCAAAAGAAATTCCATATTGAAAACCTGGTTTCCCAAAAAACATCGTTTAGGGCCTCAAAACGGCTCCGGAAGTGAAAACTACTAAAAATAGTAAATTACCAAAATTGTCAGAAACCTGTTTTGAGCCAGTTGGACAAGGTGGGTGGCCACCGATACCCACCTAGATCTCCTCCCTCCTTTTGAAGCACTGGTCTTCATTGCGTTGAGTTCCCCCATCAGATGAGGAAATTTCTGATGAATTTGGCATCGGGTGATCCACTTGCCTTAGTGCAAGAGTTTCCCTTCTTTGACAACTTGATGAAGATGGATCCTTTGTTGGTGAGTGCCCTTGATCTATTTGTCCACAATCTTATCACTGGATTTGTTGTATGTATTCGGGTTTGATATTTGTTGGTTTCAGTTGTTTTGTTATCTCTAAGGTGTCCAATAATGGTGGGAAATACGGTCGAATGATATTCGTGTTGAACACTGGGTGTAAGCCAAGGAAAGGAGGAATGTTGAGCTCAAAAGAATTATCATCCATAGCCTTGGTGATGGTGTACAACCCATAACAGAGGGAGCGAATATTTCGATGGGGTCCTGTAAGGCGCTCTTTCTGCAAGTGCAACCAAACTTTGTCTCCCACCTGAAACTTATGTGGCACCTGGTGTTGATCGTGGTGCTAATTGTACTTGTCATTGGACTTCTGTAGGATATCCTGAACCTGTTGGCGAATGTGATGGATCCACTCAATGAACTGGGTGGATTTGTCAACTTCAGTTGGAGTAGTAGATGAGTCAGTCGAGGTGACCACAAGGGGTAGTGAAACATCTAACCCAATGGTTGGAATCCCAATCCCACTTGAAAGGGGTTGTGGTCAATTAAGATATGCAGGGCTTGATTGTATCTATTCTTAACATAGGGTAGAATCTCATCCCATGTGCGAGGGTGATTGGAATTATACATGTTTTGGATATGCATGATCATTCAATTTATGACCTCGATTTGGTGATCTATCTGGGGGTGGAAGACCATGGATTTTGTGAGCTTGGTGTCCAATAGTGGCCAGAAGCTTGACCAAAATGTACTAAGAAATTGATTGTCCCGATCTGAGACAATGGTTTGTGGGATTCCAAAATGTACCTAGAATCGTTCAAAGAAGAGCTTGGTAGTGACCTCTGTTATGATGCTCTTCTTATAGGCGGCCATAATATCCATCTTAGAAAAGTGATCCACAACCACAAAAACATAGTCATTGCTTCGCTTGGTGGACGAGAGGCCCGAAATGTAGTCCATTGAGATGGATTCCCATGGCCTGTCAGGAGTAGGTAGAGGGGTGCACATGCCCTGTTTCTTAGTGGTCGGTTTGGAAATCGCGTAGGAAGTGCAGAACCTTATATACTTGCTAACCTCCTGTCGAAGTTTCGACCAGTAGAAATGTTTATGTAGCATTTCCACTGTCTTTTTTATGCTGAAGTGCCCTTCCACCCAACTGTAGTGGGATTCCTAGATCAACTACGCTTGCTCGCCTGATGGAACGCAGATATGGCCAAGACGACATAAAATTTCATCCTGAAGATGGAAACTAGCAACAACTGCATTTGTGCCCAACATTTGGTAGGTGGTGGCGAAGTCTGGATCTGTCTCATAGAGTTGGGTCCATCCAGAGGTCTCATGGCCACAAGAGTTTAGAACTATGGTGAGTGTCGTGACTGGTGTTTTGCTGAGGGAATTAACGACGTGACTGGTGCTTCCCATTTTATACTTGATGTTGAGGTGGAATTGTTGCAAGTACGTGGACCACTTCTAATGGCAGTCATTCTGCAATTTACCTTGTTTCTGCATGAATTGCAGTGGCTTATGATCTGTGTGGATGACTGTCTCCTTCCCAAGAATGTAATGTCTCCATTGGTGGCAGGCTTGCACAATGGAGTACATTTTTTTGTCATAAGTAGGGTACTTACAGATAACATCTGATAATGTTTCACTATGATAGGCCACGGGGTGGACGTACTGAGTGAGAACGACGCCCACGATATAGTTTGAAGCATTTGTCTCAATATCAAAGGGTTTTTGTAGGTCTGGTAGTGAAAGTATTGGGGTTGAGAACAAGTGCTGCTTCAAATCATCGAATTCTTTTTTTTGGGACCGAACCCACACAAATCTCTCCTTACCAGCACCCCTGGTTACTTGGCTGAGGGCCCATGCAATATGGTAGAATCCCAACATGAACCTGTGGTAGAAATTGGCAAGGCCCAAGAAACTCCGAAGCTCAGTGAGTGTGGTTGGGGCTGGCCAGTCACAGATGAATTGGATTATGTTTGGATCCACATGTAAGCCATGTTGATCAATGATGTAGCCCACGTAATGAACCATGTCCATGACAAAGGGGCATTTTTCCAAGTTGGCGTAGAGCTGGTGCTGTCGCAGGGTGTGGAGAACCTATTGAATATGTTGCAAGTGTTCTTCCCAAGTCTTGTTGTAAATGAGGATGTCATCCAGATACACCACTACAAAAGTATTGGTGAATGGTCGCAGGATATCTTCCATCATCCTCATGAAAGTGGTTGGAGCATTTGTCAAACCAAAGGGCATGACCAACCATTCAAAAAGACCTTCCTTTGACTTGAAGGCAGTCTTCCATACATCTGTCTGTTCTATCGAGACCTAGTGGTAGCCAGACTTCAGATCATTATTACTAAAGTATTTGGCCCCCGTGAGTTGGTCAAGGAGGTCGTCGATTCGGCGAATCGAGTACCGATTTCTGACTGTGATTTTATTTAGGGCCCAGTAATCAATGCAGAGTCGTCATGTTCCATCTTTCTTCTGTACTGACACGATTAGGATTTCGCAAGGTGATGAGATGGGATGGATGTGCCCCTTGTGGAGCAGTTCTTGGATCTTCCATTTGATCTCCTCATTCTATAATAGAGAGTGGCGGTAGACTGGTCGGAAGCGATGTGTCGGGGGTCAAATTGATGGGGTGCTTGACCTGACAATGCAGAGGTACCTCGGTAGGTGAGGAGAAGATATCTGAGTATTATTCCACGACCTTATCCACTTGCTTCTGTTGTGTGGAGAGGTCAGTCGTGGAGACCGTAGATGTGGCTGCGATCTTTCACTCATTCTGAGAGAGAATCACGAAGAAGAAAAACTTCCCTGTCTGAGAGATGACCTTTCTGCATTGCTGGACATGGATCAAGGAAATAGCACTGGGTGGGACTACCTTGGGTATCTTGTACAATTTATTTTTCAAAGTAATAATAACATTGCGAGGCCTAGACTCATATAACATGACATTTCCATAAATATGGTTGGCCCAAAAGAAGATTAAAAAATTCAAGAGGGGAAACATCACACAATACCTCGTATTTGAAGGGATTGATGTCTTATGACAGGAAACATTGTTGGTTGATGTGGATGTCTCTTCTTTGGTGGATCCATCTGATGGTGTAGGGCTATGGGTGTGGCATTTTCGGCAGGGCGAGTCACTTGAAAACTTCTGCTGAGATGAGGTTCTTCTAGTTACCGCTATCAACGATGAAGTGCAGTGAGGTTACACATTAGGGGGCATATGTTATAGCAATATTTGCCTCACCATTGCTATCTTGCACAGAGGGCCTTTTTCCATTTCCATATGCAGACTTATCAACCCCTTTGTAATGTCCCCCACCTCTTAGAGAGGTGAGGAGGAGACTCAGTGGCCTGGGCACCCCCATTAGGTCATAGTCTCACACTGAAGGGGGGAAAGTCAAGAAGTTAAAAGTTGTATTTTTAAGTTGACTTAAGAAAGGGAAAGGATAAAGGAGTAATAGATAACTCAACAGAAGAATAGAATATTAACCCTGGGAGTTAACCTAACTCAACAGAGAATTAGAAGGAAAAGTATAAGTAAGAGGCTGGGGTGCACCTATTACTCATTCTAGTTTTGGATTAGCATTTTCTATTGCTCTTGAGCATTCAGTTTGGGGGTTTTGCTGTACAAACCCTTGGGAGCAACTCAGTGGTGAAATATCCACTCACCTTGTTCCATAACTTGGTCTCGAGGATGAAAGACTCCTCCACACCATTCTAGTCTCAGGTCCAGTTTATCGAGGGAGGTTTGATCCAGCTTATCCTGAGGGCCTAGATCCATTCCGACAGTTGGGTTTTGTTTGCAGGGGCATGACCATCAGTTTGAGGGATTTCTGGAGGGTTATCATCATTCTACAGTTGTCTGCAGATTGGGACGTCTCGGAGCCATAGGAGACATCCTGTGATTCGGTAAAACTCAGATCTAGGGAGATCTGCTTGAGATATGAGCCCAAAAATTCTCCCACGGGATTCTCATAGCCCGATCTATATTCTTGAAGAGTTTCAGAGAATTTGGAGGCCTCCTTCATCAGGGCCAAACCTGCTAGGGTTTCAGTCATCCAGTGGGGCGCACCATTCAGTGGAGATTTCAGATCTACAATGATTGAGAGGGATCTTGGAGATTCGGGCATCTGGGTTGTTCTTACCATCACCCGATCTATATTCTTGGAGAGTTTCAGA
>ML778889.1:399304-435374 GCA_009831015.1 Picea engelmannii
GGCTCAGATCTGCTTGATTTAGTCTTCATTGTATATCCAGCCTTTGGAGGCTCATTTTGTATTATCGGGAGCATTTTGTAGCAGCTCATATCTATTGCTTGTACGACCATCTGAGGTTTATGCCAGATCGACCATCTATTGTATTGATCTTACATTGCTTATAATAAAAAGGTCAGATCTTTGCTTGTGCTTCTACATCTTGAATATATTGTGATCTCAATGTGTTGATGAATCTTGTATGCACTTAAAAACTCAATAAATTAGTAGTAGTTAGTGATTCCAAGAAAGAATTTGGCTTGGGATCATTGCACCCTTTTTGATAAATCAAGAGCCAAAATATATATTTTTCCACATATAGGCTCCCTAACTACTTTGCAAGGTGCGTATACGCTTGCTGCTTCATTATAGCTCGCATATATTGAGATTTGTGCTAGAAAATAAAAAATGAGGTTGGGTTTCCATGTCACGATAAAAGATCTTTGATCTTTGGTCTTCCATATACTGGAAACGTTTCGAATCAGCCCTTCAGTTTCATTCTGGAGGCTATAAGAGCACAATTTTGAGCTATGGAAAAAGAGAGAGAAAGCATTCAACTTTGAGAGCAAAGTTACTATGGAGAAATTATTTCATATTGAGTCTGCATCCCTTTGTCCCTCAAGTCTGAACACAGTGTTCATCCCCCAAGATCTTCCCTTATTGTCAAGAGAATCTCTTTATCTCTTTGCTATGAGCTTGCCGTTGGTGAAGGATTGAAGTGGTGGAGACCCAGTTGGAAGGAACTTGGTTTCTTGGTTTCAAACCGTGCCGACACAGAAGTCTATAATGTTGATACTTCTGTGGACCAATTATTAATAGATATACTCCTTTCCCATCCTATCAATATCTTGCAAATATATGATTATTATCCATGGGCATGTTTGTAATGTTTATTAATGGATTGTGCTATCTGATGTGCTAACTCATTTGATATATTGTCACTATATACTTGCATCGCTTGTTCATTGAGAACTTATTGCAGGTATAGGGCTTTGGGTCAAAGTGATCAACGATGGAACGACATCAAACGATTGGATCGAGGTAGGCTTATTCCTCGTATTTAACATTAGTTTATATAGCACATGTTGGAATTGAGTTGATTTCTGCAGTCATACCTGTCTGTTGTGGTTTACCCTTGGCCATAGAGAGCTTTTCCCTTGTAATAGAATTGGCGACTCCACTGGGGAACGATCTTCCTTTTAAGGGTTGAAGTATTTTTCCTTCTTACATTGCTCTTTTTCCTTTGTATTTCTTGTCGTATCACAGTTGGATAGAGTCTGTTCACTCTGGGTTTGAGTTTTCATCCTTTTAACCTTTCCTAGCCTTGTTTTAAAAGATATACGCCCCTTTTTCTCTGACAGCTGCGTGTATACGTTTGATTTCCCACTACAAGAGGTGTATATACGCCCTTTTCTCTTGAACATGAGCGTATACCACTTCCCCCTTGCTTGTTTGCTTTGTTTAGTGACTGTTGGGTAGGTTTTGAGGATCACTGAGCCTTCTTGGGTCTCTATGGTACCTATTGAGATTATCTGGGATGACAGGAAACCTTTTTGGAGTTGAATTTTTGGGCAACATATTTCTCTTTGTTTTCCATTTTTTATTTGTCCTTGGTAGTCGGGTTGTCTTCTTAGCTGCTTGGTATTCTGCTCGAGTGATTAATTTTATACACAGTAGAGGTTGTATATCAAGTCGCTTATCAATCCATGCATTTTCTTTTTAAATACATTGAAAATACAAAAAAAGTAGGCATTTTGCATTGGTTGGTATTTTTGTCTTTGAAACTTTATCATTAACTTAGCACATTTAGCGAAAGATTGCATTTTACTTCTGAGTTGTAGAGTTAAAATTGAAGATTGCACTATGTTATTTAACATATCATTCACTGAAAAGTTAAAGTTAGGCTTTGCATTATATCTATTTTTATTGTTATGAAGAGTCATAACACCATGAGTTTCATTTCCATACCTTTTTGAGTAATCACGGCCAATAAAATTTATGCTTTAAACTAAAATTGATTAGTCACGATTTTATTTTTTAGGGTGCACAAACTAGCCTAGGATTTAGTGCCTTGGAATAGGATTTTGTGAGTAAACTTCTCCGAGGAAATTAAATCAACATATGTGTCTGAGACAGGGAGTTGAGAAATCCATTGTATAATTGGTAATATCAGGAGGCTCCGCTCACACTGGAGTTAATCATGAGATCGCACAAAGTTAGTTGAAGGGATAAACCCTAGATACTCACCTAGCGTTAGAGATATTTTTGTGGATTTATTCGTATTTGGGGAACTTGCTAGTGCCCATACCTCTGTGAGAGGCGGTACTTTCAAGGTTTCAGGCTTTGCTACCCTGCCCATACGGTGATCCAGACTTACGACTGTTCACATGTGCATCGGTTATACAATGGTTTATTAGTTGCTTGACTTAGGTTTCTCATAGGTTACTTGCAGGGGTTATTCTGCTTGTATCCTGAGTTAGATAGGGGTCGAACAACACACAACCTTTATGGAGGATTACCTCTCCGAGGGGGTCTGACCGACTGGTTGTTAAGCCTACGAGGGCCCTTATAACTGATTCTGTTACCTCCAAACTTTAGCAGGGAGTCTCAGGTCCCTATTACACGAGACATACCTTCTTTGGCGAGGGAGGCCACTCAGCCACTTTAGCCCATTTGCATGCATATTGGTTGTTTGAATTTTTGGTATGCTCTTTGATTATTAGTTGACCATAGGATTTCGTGTTGATTCTTTGTTATCATGGATAGTGGAGTTCCTTTTTCTCCCTTGTTTACTACTACCCCCCCATGACGTTCATGGGGGCAAGTTCATCTGCTTTTTATAATGGTATGCATAATTATGGTACTCAGTCAATGCCTTGGGTCTCTAATAATTTTTCTCATGGTATGTCTGATATGTATTCACACTTTCCATCCTCTGTCTTGCCTCCTTATGCGAATACAATTTTTGGGTTTGGGGGTAGGATGCCTCCTTTTTATCCCTCTCCATTTGGTGGGAGTCATATCCTTCAAACACCTCTTATGGTAGGAGGTTGGAATCTTCCTTCCTATGAATCCACTATGCGAGACGTAAGTGCCCAACTATGCAATCATTCTACTTATTACACTCTGTCCACCTATCCTTCTTCCGCCATGTCTGTTCCTACAAACACTTTTCCCATGGCGGACCTCCGTCTGTCCTCTGGTGTTTCATCCGGGAGGAGTTATTTTTATAGTATGGGAAACCCCCCTCACGAAGTTCCTTCGCCTGGGGGCAACATATATCCTCACATGAGTAACCCTTGTCATGTCGCTTTCTCTTCGCAAGTGACTTCCTCAGTGTTGATGCCCTTACAACCCTTCACAAATCAGTATAGAGGAGGATATTATCCTGTTGGACAGGGACAAGGTGTAAACTAGGATCCTTCCTGGCCTACAATTTCTCATAACCAATCTTTACTTGGAACTTGGATTCAAATGCCGCAACCAATTACCACCGCAAGTCTAGTCACTGCGTTTCATACTGGCATTATATCATCAACCTATGCTTGTCATGTTGGATATTGGTCGACAACCTCTACGAGTCATGTTGAAGACCTGCAACCAGCCGCTGCAAGTCATGCTAGGAGCACAAGTCCAGTCACTGTGTTTCATACTGGCATTATATCACCAACCTCTACTAGTCATGTTGGAGATTGGTCGACAACCTCTGCGAGTCATGTTGAAAACTTTCAACTAGCCGCTGCAAGTCATGCTGGGAGCACAAGTCCAGTCACTACGTTTCATACTAGCATTATATCACCAACCTCTGCTAGCCATGTTGGAGATTGGTCGATGACCTCTGCGAGTCATGTTAAAGACCTGCCACCAACCACTTCAAGTCATGCTGGAGGCACATGTCTGGTCACTGCTAGTCATACTACACATCCATCACCAACCTCTGCTAGTGATGTTGGGGATTCATCACCAACACCTGCTAGTCATGTTGGAGATGGGCTACTAGCCTCTGCAAGTCATGCTGGGAGCATGTCACCAGCCACTGCAAGTCATGTTGGGGGAATTCATATGATTGAGAAGCCTAGACGTCTCAGACATAAGCCTGAATTCCTTTGCAGGACTTGTGAAGGAAGTCACCTTACTTGTTTGTGTCCTGTTACTGTCGGGATACCAGAAGCGTGGGGCTCACCTAAGGGCCCTTCGGGTTCTGAGGCATCTATGGTTTCACAACACTCTTTTCCTTCTTTGGTTGATACAATAGTCATGCCGATGAAATCTTCGGCTGACACCCCTTTTCCTTTAGGGGTTGATGCATCCTTTGACCTTGTTATCTCACATCCAGTTCCACCTGTGATCATGTCGATGCAATCTTTGAACGATACCTCTTCTATGTTCGGGGGTGATGTGCCTCTTAACCTTGTTGTCTCACATATTGTTCAACCAATGGTCGTGTCGATGAAATCTTCAACCGAAAACACTCCTATTTTTTGGGGTGATGCACCTCTTGACCTTGTGGTCTCACATCTTATTCAACCTATAATTGAAGAAGTGGCCACACTAGTGAAATCTCTGGTCAATCCTACTCTCCCTGAAGAGAATGACAAACCTTTCATCCATGTCATCAACATTCCAAACCCTCCCCCTTCTGAACAAGAGAGATTCATTCTTCCCCCGAATGCTCTCCCCCCAAGTCCTGACGAGGTTCCTTTTGATTGGGACGACCTGATGGGACATCCCATTCCCCCACCTATGTCTTTTCCATTAAGAGACATTATTCGAACCATCACAGAGACTGTATCCTCTGTTAGCACCTTCTCCTCCTTGACTTGGAAAGCCTTGGGTTTTCCGAAGCTATTGTCAGCTATCCACAGGATACTGACTTTTGCTAGAAGGCCGAGACCGGAGCCTTGGTATTCCCCCTTACATGTTGATTAGACTCCCAGAGCACAAGTCTTAGTTAATCTCTTTTCCGACTCGTTACTAAAAATTGAAAAGATCGTCGAGTGATTTGTCCCTTTCACACTCGTTAAAATTGGATTTGAAATATCATGAGTCTTAGTTAGGCTCTTTTTCTGACTCACTATCAAAAATGGAAAATATCATCGAGTGAACTTGTCTTCTTCACACTCATAAATTGGATTTGAAAAGACATCTATTTGGCACAAGTTTACCCCTTTTTCACACCAAATAGACTACAAGATATAAAAAAGGACAATTTTTGGCGTTAAATTGGGATTTCGTCTCATGCCCTTGCTTGCAGTATTGAGCCTTTAGTCGGTTCTCGCTTTGCGTTATGAACCATGGCCCAAACAATTTTCATCCTCAACCAAGCAGAGCCTTGTTCTTATCCTTTGCAATTTGACACCCTATACATCACCCCGAGTGTCCATCTCCCGCATGCATTTCCTTGCATTGAGCATAGGTACGTTCCACTGCTGGAACTAGTTTTTCTTACTTGCGACACTCGTTCCCTCCTCTATATCATAGCATTCATTTTTTATGAAAAAAAAAGATGGGCAGGAAGGGAGTACTATATTGTAATTGGCAGCAGTTGTGTCGCCTTTGAACAGAGAAAAAAGTTATTGAGTCCTTGCATCATCATAATTTTGGGTTTAGCTTGGCCTTAGGAAGTTGATCTCGTTACATAATTTTCTCTACCGACTGGTTAATCTTCCAGCCACTATAGAGAACAATATGGATGCTTCCTGCATCTAATTGTCAAATCATTAAGTCTATGCTGCCAGAGTCCACTGTATGTCTCATGCTCTTGTTCAAAGGAAGTCTATCAATTTGTGTCGGCCACTCCTCAGAAATATTGACTTCTCATGTCGGCCATACCCTCAGTTTGTCTTAGAACCACATGATACTTTGGTCTTATGATGCACCCTGGCCCTACTTTCATCATTGGCAAGTCACCTTAAAACCATCAATTGACATTTCATCATGGGTTGTTGACTGGGTGGTTTCCCTTGTGTTCGACGACAAGACATCTAATCACACTTTGGTATTCGTGCAGTGTCTTGGATTCCATTAGCCTTATTGGTGGTTTCCTTGCCTTTGTCAATAGTTTTCATCACTGAATGCTATTCAGAGGGTATTTTTCATATACCACTTGCATTTGGCACATGCGAAAGACACACATGGTCGTTGGTTAGTGAACATGTTCTTCATCCGATCTCCACCAAATCATGAAGCTCCTGCTTTGCTCCTCGTGTTGACTGGTGAGAGATGTCTTAATGCTCTCCTTTCAGCGAATCTCTTTCCATCGACTTAAACTCATGTATTCTGGATACGAGATTTAGAGTTTTATGAGTACCTTGAGGTTTGCATTCATTAGTGGCAGGCTCTCTCTCCATTGACAGATGGGAATACATCAACGTTTCCTGATCAATGGATCTCTCAAATGTTTGACACCAGCTCCTTCATTCACATTTGTAGAGATGTACTCGGTGCCTTGATACCTAATTTCATCATTGGTAGGTTTTCTCGTGTTTGTTAATGGTATACCTTAATGACTGGTAATCAAATGATGTCTCATTGTGTTCAACTTCAACTCATTTATTCACATGATGTAGACTTGCACCATTGGCGGATTGTATTGAAGACTTGAAGACATCACTTTGAAGACACAACTTTCCTGAGCTGTTGCTTCCATTTCATCGGACCAGTACCTATTTGACTTCAACGATCATGGGAGATTAGACTGAACTCCTTGGTATACAGATATCTTTAGATTGATTTTGAGACTGGTTTCATTGGGCCTTGTTCATGACTATGGCAACTATTGGCATGTAACCGCATTTATATTTGCCTACTCATGGCCATGAACACTTGTTGGTATATTTTCCACATGGATCTACATTGTATTCTTGGCAGCCATATATTCAAAGTTAGTGCATAGTGTAATGAGAAATTGAGTTCGTCCAGCTGGTTCTCTACCACTCCACTTCTGGGTTATTTATAATGTATTTCAGTCATCGCATATACTCCTCTGATCTCACACATTATGGGGCATCTGTTATAGAAAGATTTTCCTCACCATTGCTATCTTGCACAGAGGGCCTTTTTCCATTTCCCTATGCAGACTTATCAACCCCTTTTTGATAAATCCAGAGCCAAAATATATATTTTTCCACATATACGCTCCCTAACTGCTTTGCAAGGTGTGTATACGCTTGCTGCTTCACTATAACTCGTGTATATTGAGATTTGTGCTAGAAAATACAAGATGAGGTCGGGTTTCCTTGTCACGATAGAAGATCTCTGATCTTTGGCCTTCCATATACTGGAAACGTTCTGAATCATCCCTTCAGTTGCATTCTGGAGGCTATAAGAGCACAATTTCGAGCTATGAAAAAAGAGAGAGAAAACATTCAACTTTGAGAGAAAATTTACTCTGGATAAATTATTTCATATTGAGTCTGCATCCCTTTGTCCCTCAAGTCTGAACACAATGTTCAACCCCCAAGCTCTTCCCTTATTGTCAAGAGAATCTCTTTATCTCTTTTCTATGAGCTTGCCATTGGTGAAGGATTGAAGTGGTGGAGACCTAGTTGGAAGGAACTTGGTTTATTGGTTTTGAACCATGCCGACACATAAGTCTGTAATGTTGATACTTCTGTGGATCAATTATTAATAGAAATACTCCTTTCCTGTCCTATTGATATCTTGCAAATATATGATTATTATCCATGGGCATGTTTGTAATGTTTATTAATGGATTGTGCTATCTGATGTGCTAACTCATTTTATATATTGTCACTATATACTTGCATCGCTTGTTCATTGAGAACTTATTGCAGGTATAAGGATTTGGGTCAAAGTGCTCAGCGGTGGAACGACATCAAACGATCGGATTGAGGTAGGCTTCTTCCTCATATTGCACATTAGTTTATATAGCACATGTTGGAATTGAGTTGATTTCTGCAGTCATCCCTGTCTGTTGTGGTTTACCCTTGGCCATAGAGAGTTTGTCCCTTGTAACAGTAAGGTATGTAAGATATTTGTGAACTCGGGAACCTTTTGTTCTCTTTCTTGTCGCTTTGTGTACAGGTCATCATAACTTCCAACATGGTAGTATTGTTCCTTAATAGAATCCCTAAAGGAGTCCCAGGTGATTGCGACTATAAATAATTAGGTTTCCTCTGTTTCCTTTTTCTCACAGAAAGTTTCCCACCAATCTTTGACATGGGGGATGGCTTTGAGGAGCGCAAAAGTAATCTTTTCTCTATTCAAGAAGTTATGGATAGAGAAATACCCTTCTAGCAGATTCAACCATTTGTCTACCGCATCTGTGTCTATTTGACCTTCAAATATAGGAATATCGAAGTTGATGCCTCCGTTTGAGGAAGATGTGTCGCATGTTGGTAGTCGCCGAAGGATTTGCGCAAAACTATCCATCATCTCGTTCCTTTGTTGCGTGAGGGATTCCTCGAGCAACATTTTGAAGGGATCTCTTGTCCCGTCGTATTTCTTTTCTTCTACCATGAGAGGTTGTTTGGGCATGCGGGAGTTTTTTTCCTCAAGAGAAACTAGCTCGAGACCCAATTCTTTGTACCCTGACCTCATTGGGGACATGCATTAAGAACGACAAGGAGCAGACCACTCTGATACCACTGATCTGAAATATATTTGTAGAACAAAATGAATACAGATTATTATCAAAAGATGCTTAACACAGAATAATAGATATACAGTAAAACTGGTTTCTATTCAATAAGGAGATAAGTTGAAACTGTAAAATGCAGCGGAAACAAGATTGCTAGAATGGTGGTGGCATATCTCTGAGAAGAGATGTGACAGTTTCGTTCATTTGCAAGAAGATGGTTACAATGAGGTTCTGAAGGTTTTTTTACAATAAACATGAATGTCAAAAACCGTAGACATCCAAAAAACCTAACCCTAGGAGATGAAGCGCCAAAAGTCACGTGGGCCTCGTTTGGGTAAGTTAGTACATCAACTTCCCGGGGTCTTAACTTTTGCATACGATATCTATTTTAGGCGCATGATAACCCGTTGGAAAGGTCTATCTGAGGACTACACATTTTGGTGCTATCTATAAAAATTCATTTTGATTGTAGTGAGCCCTAAAAAAAAGATTTTAGGGCCTCAAAACGACCCGACAAGTTAGGGACCCGAAAACTAGGGAAAAATTGCCAAACTGGAAAAATGTCAAAATGAGCTCGTTGGAATAGGTGGGAAGCCACTGACATCCATTTGGATCACCAAAGATAGAGTGAGTTTGGCATGAACAACTCACCCCTTTGGATAAATAGTATCTTCAACAAGAATATTTCATCCCTCTAACAATTTATCTTCTTGAATCTTGTTGTATAACATGCCCAACTAGCAGAAAGAGGTGCAACCAACCTCTTAGAAGCACCCAAACTTCGCTAAATACGCCCAACTTGATATTATCTTCAACAACTCGGTTCCTAGACTGAAATAAGGATGTGACAGAGATAGAAATGCACCCAACACTTAGAAGTTTGGTTTAGCTAGAAAGGGTGCACCCAACATATGAATATTTTGGCCCCCACAATTCATGAACTCACCCAATAGTGACAAAGTTGTCCCTCAATGCTCAATACTTCCTTCTCAACTCCAAAATCACCTCCACAGCTAAATAAACCCTACCACTATGTAATTTAGTCACAATATCAAACTTCAGCTACCAAAATATCACAATGAAGTCCAATGTCAAAGTCTGAGTGATTTCGATCTCAAAACCAGCTAGGGTGTATCGTTGCAACACCGAAACCAATAAACAAAGAAGGGTTTCCAAAAACCCAAGTGTCTCTTCTCAAGAGCTCTCCAAAATCTTTTTCTCAAATGAGAAATGCAAGAATGAGGAGAAACTCCTCATTTTCCCTTTTTATTATTCACTTGAGTCTCTTCCCTCTCACTTCCTTATTTTATTTTATTAAAGTCACTTTATGGGTTTCTCCACTTTATAATTTAAAAGTGACTTTTTATTAGCCTAGGACCCATGTCCCCTTTTACCCATTTTAACTTTATAAATTTTTCTAGGCGAATCGTGTTCCCTAGATTATTTTCTCGCCTTAGCCCACAAGAACTTAATTAGGCTAGCGGAATTCTCCCCTTATGACTCCTAAGCGGATGGGGACATTACAAAAGTATACGTTCAATGATGGGTATCTCTGTCTCAACCTGGGTAGTGCTTGATGGAAAGTTTAACAAGATTTGGATGGTGAATTCCAAACAACGCCCTTGGTTGTATCATTTTTGTGTGATTTAGAAGGCTTTCATTGAACCAAAAATAACCATGTTTGATTGGTCCTTGCATTTGTGTAGCATTCCTTTTGACCAACCCGTATCTTGGGATTTTCCGACCCAAATGTCTCTTTTTTATTTATTTATAAATTTGTCACAAAGATGAAACAATGAAGCATTTGTTCTAGTTTTGTCCTTATGTTAAGTCAATTTGGGTTTTGACATCAAACCTATGTGGTCATCTTCTTTGCGCCTCTTTAATATGGAACTTTGTGCTTCTTGTTGATAAACTCCCATGTGTAGTGGAGTTTCGTGTAGTGTGAAAGTTAGCTACATCGAACCTTATATTTCTAATTTGGAAGAAACTAAATGAATTAGTATATTTAAAAATTCTCATTTTAATAACTTCACTCGATATGATGAAGATTTTATATATGCTAACCTTCACTTACAAATCCAAGTGCAAGTTGAGAAAATGGACCTCTAGTTATCACATCTCAGGTCACTGCTAGAGTTCTAGAAAATGTTCCTTTCACCTTGTGTTGAGCTCCCCTATAGGTTCACTCACTTCCTGGTTCAGTGTATTCACCTTATCGCATACTCATAGCTTGCTTAGCCCAAGAGTACAATGAATGTTAGAGCCAAAGTTGAGAGTTGGTTGCCCCTCACTACACTTACACCTTACCGTGATAAGTTCCAACTACTTGACATGGTTATCTCGATGGAAAAGTGTTCTGAATTGCAAAACAATAATGACGAATAAAACCTTGCTTGGCATATTAATGAATCATCATTCAATGCTTTGGATATTAATGAATCATCATTCAATGAATATGACCCAAATCCAAATGACCATAACTCTTTTCCAGAAGTTAGATCTATCACCTTAGATCTTAATTTCTATCTTTATTATTAATAAAACTCACTCACATCCAAATTTAATTTTTCTTTTCCCAGTGACCATGATACTCTTTTACCATGTGACCTTGGTCGGTCACATGATAATCTTTATGTTGATATTTTATGGCTTTGGAGGTTGAATTTTATAATGTTTGATAGGTCACGGATCTTGATTTGATGAGAGTAAAGTGATAGTGGAAGAGGAAGGAAGTGTGGACACGTGGAGGATAAGGTAAATGGCTACCACCCATACGTAGTGCTTCTTTTGGGCCGTTCATTCAACTGATTTAGCTTTACCTCGCCTCTCATCTTCAACACCTAGCATTCATTCACATCCATCGAATTATCGTCTGCATTGCATTCACAGGTGAGGTGAGGTGAGGTAGCATTCTCGTTGAACTCATATCTGGTTTTTTCTTTCTTCTCAGTGACTGATTGACTCTGTATTATTGGATCAGGAAGGAACGAAGGCATGGCTTCCACAACGTTGTCCGCATCGGTGGTTCCAGTGGCTCTATGCGGCGGCGCCAAGGCCGCGGGTGGGCTACGGCAGACGGCGCCGTCGATGGTGTCTCTGAAGGCATTCAACAGCAACATGGGGCAATCGTTGTTCGGCGTGAAGGCGAGCAGGGCCCGCGTGACGGCCATGGCAACGTTCAAGGTGAAGCTGTTGACGCCGGAGGGGGAGAAACTGATCGAGTGCCCGGACGACGTGTACGTGCTGGACGCGGCAGAGGAGGCGGGGATAGACCTGCCATACTCCTGCAGGGCGGGCTCCTGCTCTTCCTGCGCGGGTAAGGTAGTCGAAGGAGAAGTCGACCAGTCCGACGGCAGCTTCCTCGACGACGACCAGATCGGGGAGGGCTACGTCTTGACCTGCGTTGCCTACCCCACAGCGGATGTCACCATCGAAACCCACAAGGAAGAAGCCCTCTCCTGATCATGCTCCTCCTTCTGTTTCTCCATGTGTAAGAGCTTTCCAGTTCCAGTTCCTATTTCAATGTGCCTTTCATCTTCAATTTTTTTTTGTGTGGATACCAAGACTTGTCACCTCCTCTCTTCAACTTTTTGCCACTGGATGTAAACTTTTTCAACAAACTCTTCAGGAGTTGTTATTATTAAAATTTCAATAACATTTACATTATGTTTGTAGATTTTGTGTTTACCTTCATCTTATTTATAGAGGATTATAAAGTGTGAAAGGTTTTCCATGTATTTTTTTTTTAACGTAGATGAGTTATATTTAGAATCAAGTTTGGTGTTTTTATGTTCATGTGTTTTCTGTTATGAGAAAACATTAATTAGTGTTAAAGCTAATCTAGCATTTTATTGATCTTTTGTTCAAAGTTCAAAGTTAGTTTAACATGTAATCCACCAATTCTCAATATCAAGTTTTGTGTCTCTATGTCCATGTGCAAATTCTCAATATCAAGTTTGGTTTCTTTATGTCCATGTGCAAGATGTATCTTTCTTTGTCCCTAAGCCACATGAGTTTGTATCCAAGCTTATTTTCAATAACATTTTTTTTTATGTCATTCGCTAACTTAGAAAAACAATTTGGATCTTATCACATTGCTCCACCTTTAGTCCACCTTAGTTAGTGTTAGAACTTATGATAGAAAAACAGTTTGGATCTTATCACCTTGCTCCAACTTTAGTCCACATGATTTTAGTGTTAGAACCTATGATCAAGCCTATCACATGTTGTACATCTTGATTATTTGTTAAAAGGGCCTTTTAGTTTTCCCCTCAACATGAATTCATACTATGATCCAAACTACACAAAGCCAAAATGCTATTACACCTTTTGTTGGAAAGGTTGTACCCCTTGGATGAACAAAATTTATGGTCATTTTCATCTAAATAAGGAGGAAATGATAAAAACTTTTAATTACTTTTATGCTTTTAGTTCTTAAGTTTATTTCCTTTATGCTTTGATTTTTGATGGGATAAGGAATACATATTGAGAGAAATTGTAACCATAGAATATGACCCGAATAGAAGTGCATACATTTACAAGGTGCACTACAATAATGCTAATAATATCTATATTTTGCATCCTAGAGGGGTCATAATTGGAGATACTATTCTTTTTGGTTCAAATGCTTCTATATCAATAGGATATGCCCTATCTCTAAGTGCATTTTGAATTATTAGTTCATGTGATCGGAAGCAACCAATTGGGTTTACAATGAAACCTATAAATATATCACTAATCCAACTATGAACCCTAAAGGAAAACTAATGATAAATGATAGTAGGTGATTGGGTTAAAAATTTGTTCATTAGTGGTTCCAAATATATGATGTAATATGGAGAGGACCTAATTGGTTACTTTAACTTTGTAATTTTTAATATTTTAATTTTATTCTCATTCATTTTCCTAAATTAATTGAGTTATATTTATATTATCACTTATTGTGGGTGTTGATTAGATGGTGAAGTGAGTGTGTTTTGTACGCATCATTAAAGTTCAAATTTTATAAATACACTTTTTTCCTTTTATGGACCATCTCACCTATGAAAGCAGGTCATGCTTAATATACAAAATTTGATTACCACTCGTAGTTATTTTGTACATAATAAAAATATAGCCATTATAATCTTATAAACATGGTTATACTATTTTTTGTGACGAGCATACATCAATGAGTAGCAAAGTTATTTTATCTTTTTATTAAGCTTTCATTAGAAATTAGCTGAGAATATGTTATCCACTTCTCAAGATGAAGTTTGGTGTATTTTTGTTAACTTAAAGGATTTATTTGACTCTGGAAACCTTACTCCACGCTTTCCATACATCAATTGCTATCAAAATTTTGGTATCTTTGAATCACCAATAAGATCTATTTAACTCTATTCACCTTGTTCAACCTGGGATCCACACCACCATAACTACATATGTAACATCAACAATTAAAAACAAATTATGCCACATAAATAAAATGATTTATAGATTTTAATATTCTTAGACCTCTCAACTAGATTGTATCATCTAAATGGTATTTGAACAAGATAGAGATGCAGAGAAATAAAGTCCCTATAAACCCATTAATATTTATAATCCTAATAAAATTTATAAACCCATTAAAATTTGGTACATATTGAAAAAATATACAATGTGAATTAGAGGGTCTCTTTTTCTCCTACAAAAGTGTTTATCTAAGATATCAATGTGCTTGTGATCCACTTTATATTCTTACATTAAAGTTGAGTTGATGAAGAACAAATTCTTGTAAAAACACCAAAAATTACATTATACACTTGATTCGATATTATAAGTTTTTGACGCAATCCCCTCGATTTTCCATAACATTATCACAATATCCAAATTAAACTTGCACTATTTCTAACTATCATGCAATGTGTGGGGATGGACCTTGTGTCTATCGACATTGAAGGGAAAGTCATCCACTAATAGATTGAATGTTTAGTTATTTTTATGTTTATCAAATTATAATCCTGGAAGTATGGTATATTATATTAGCGTACATGTGAATATTATCTATAAATATATATTATAGGTGGTTCCCTTGTGACTTGAAATGTATTGAATTCTAAAAAACAATGAATGTGTTTAATGAAGGACTAGAAGCCTTTCATATTTATTTTAAAAAAGGGGTCGACATTAAACTACAATGCATAATGTATTCAATGACATCATGAAATTTGAAACAACAAAGTTTCCTACCTTCACGATGTTTACTTTGTTGTATTTGCACAAAAAAATATCAGCAATCATTTGCCAATGTAGAAGAGTATGGGAATGGCCATATTTATCTAAGCTTCCATGAAATTCATTAATAACATGCAATAAAATTGCTAACAAATTATGATGTTACATTTAATGGTTAAAATTATATCAAGAGACTGAATATAATGTGTGAAAGTGTGCATTGTTTTCTTGTTCCTTTATTATTGTGTGAGAATCAAATGGATGATAACAAGAGTGTACCACAATAAACAAAGGGTGAGAATACCATAAAGAATTGAATCTTGCTACTTTATGTAGAGGACATTGTAGCTTCACCATGTTTCTCTTAAAGTTATCCATGGGAAAAAAACAAATTTGTGAAGAGTGTTGCCCCTTCAGGGGTAACAGTTCCAAAGCCACCCAATCAATCGAGTGGCATGTTCCAAGTCACATGAGATCAGGTGATCATGCCATTGAGATGCATATTCTCTCGTTATTCTCCCTTAGTTGCATGATGATTCAACCTTCACCACTCAACCACCTCATCCATGGTATATTGATTATATCCAACTTCATACCTCAACTGACAGATGCACTTGGTATATTATGCTTTCAGTATACATGGTCATGCTACTTTGGGTTAAGATGCAATACTTCATATGGCGTTCTCTACTCCCCATGTGTTTGTTGGCCATTCAAAAATGGTTCTATAACTTCTAAGCTAGTAATGAAAATGGTAAACATTCAAGTGTTATTTAATAACAACTTCATAATGTTAACACTTTTATCTTTTGTATCATTTTACCATGGGGGACATGATCTTCCTTTAAAGATGTGATGGGTCTTCAGTCAAGTCATACTCCTAGTGATTAAGTGGGTGTAACATGTCCATATCCCAACCATACATAACACCTTTACACATTTTCCCTCTCATTTCCATCTCTTTCATAAAAAATAATTTCCCATTCATCTTTAACTTATCGAATGGTAAACATTCAAGTGCTATCTAATAGAAACTTCATAACATTAACACTTTGATCTCATCTCAATTTACCATGGGGGACATGATTTTCCTTTAAAGATGTGATGGGTCTTCGGTCAAGTCATACTCCTAGTGATTAAGTGGTTGTAACATGTCCATATCCTAACCATACATAACACCTTTACACATTTTCCCTCTCATTTTCATCTCTTTCATAAAAAAAATTCCATGTTCATGTTTGACTTATCAAATGTCATCCAACGAGGTCTAGCCAAAGAAAAATTGAAAAATAACGTAATCTTAAGTCAAATAAATCTAAAAAGGCTAGAGGTGAAGAGAGAAAAATAAAAAATAAAAAAAATAAAAAGGTTGGAGCTATGCCACCTCATTAAAAAGGCTAATGCCCCTAATCCCATGGTTGTATATGAATATCTAAAGAAAAGAAATGTGTTCAATCAAATGAATAGATAAAGAAAAAAAAAGGGAAATAAATAAAGAGCTCAGGCGGTAACTCTAAGCAAAAACTCCCTTTTAGAAGGCTTATATATATAAATAATGAAGATTCCTAGCTCTTGAAAGATAGTTGGACCAAAAAAAAGAACCTTTGTCATCATATGAGGCTTTGAGGGTCATTACCTGACATTCCCTTTCCCTTTTCATAATTATTTAGTCACATCTTCACCTAAATATAACCTAGTTATCTAGGAAATATTACTTCTCTTAGTGTTTGTCATGTGTAATAATGGGTTAAAAGTATCCTCCCATGATAAATTTAGGTAATTTTTAAAATTAACCCTTGTTATGTTGTTGCTAGAAGAGAAACATAAGATGTGCATCATCTAATGTCTTGTAAGGGGGTTAAACCCATCACTTTGAGTGGTCACCTTGCATTGGGAGTTGTGTACATGTATATTGGGTATCATCCATGCCTTGGGAAATATGTACCATGCCTCAAGATCCATGACATTGCATTGGGATAAGTGATTCTACATTGGGATCTGTGTACCCATATTTGGTCATATCCATCGATAATGGGATCTGTTCCATTTACCTTGGGATTCATGTACTTCATTGGTATACGAGTCACTTCCTTGGGATCCATGATAGTGCATTAGTATATGATAGGGATGCTACATCACCATAGTTTCCACATTGATTTCTTTAGGAGGGAACCCCTACTTAGTTGGATCATATTGCCCCACACATGTGCCACATTCTTTCTCATGGACCATATGTGATGTTTGTTGAGGTAGTTGAGGACATGGACTAGGGTGTTACAAGTTGATACCGACATGGAACAAATGGTTATAGGTTATGGATAGGGTTGTTATAGTTGGTTACACTTGGTTTATATGGTTATTTCTCTTTTGGACCTTACACACTTGATGAGGTGTCACTTTGGACCACACATGCCTTCTTCTAGAGGGGCACACCTTACTTTGGATTGACTATTCTTGGTTGTTATGAGTTGGATCCTTACTTCATGCATTATTTTATAAGGGCACCTCCTTCTTGGACCATTATTTGACCAAATCATGTGATGTTAGCACACTTTGAGGGGGGCACACCTCTACTAGAGCATTGTTGGACCACACATGTGGATTCCTAATCATCATTTCCATTATTTCATGAGATCACCCTTGTCTTGGGGAAATTTGTTGTAACTACTTGGGTGTTTTCCATTTGTTTCTTGTGCTCATGGTTTTAGCACATGACATTGAACTCCTCTAGAAGGGCACATCTCCTATATAAAGAAGGCTATGCTCTCATTTGTAGCTAGAGTTTGGAGAATAAAAACTATTTGGATTATTTTTATGTGTTATTGGTATTGGCTTAATATTTTCTTGAGGATTATTTTGTGAGGGAGCTAGTAAGAGAATTTACTTGTAAGAGGTGAAGGTTGGTTGAGAAAGTTAACAAGGAGCCATAGGAAGAAAAAATTGCTATAGTGGGGGAACTTCATGAGGTAAATTTTTTTCATTGACCTTAGTTTTCTACATTTGGACAAGAGTATTGGGTTGGAAAGGCTTGATTTTTCTTCCAAATCTTACCTTAGGATGGTGTACTCTTACTCTTTGTTACTTATGGAGCTGGTAACAAACGCTTATCACCATCTATATCTTGGATGCATTTGAGATCTCTTGAGGGAACTTGCTAGGTACACCCTATGGTTTCCTAGAGTCCCAAGATCCATTGCAAAAGCTAAGCCACAAGGAGTATTGGTTGAATCCATGGCCCAATACGATATGCATTGGTCTTTGATTTTCTTTTCTCTCAAAAACAATTTAAAATTTAATCTTTTCTTTTTGATTTGTGTTGCAGCCTAGGGTTTCATTTACCGATCTATCTATCTAGATTGCTAGATCTAAGTATTTCATTGCTATATCTCTTCTTCTCATGCTAGTTAGTTTCTCAAGTTTTATCATTAGATAATTAACATAACTTTGAGTTTTGATTGTGTTCCATGTGTCCCATCCTTTGATATAGCCCTAGGCTAAGAAGCAACTCTGAATTTATTAGAGGCTTATTATCTGGTCCGTTGCTAAAGATCATGCTTGAAAGCATATGCATTTGTCTTGCTCTCACTTGAATCCATTTTACAAGGGTTTGTGCCAATGCCAAGGTAGTTTTGTGATATTTATGCTTAATGATGGTAAAGGAAGGTGAACGACCTAACAGCTCAATGAAACGACTTGCATTCTTGGCACCTAAGTTCATCTGAAGTTTGATGTCCAACGTTCTAGTTTATTGTTTCAAATCTGAGCTCTTCACTAAGATATGATATTTCACCTCAACGCTACATATAACACATAATCACATCATCTAATGAGTAACTTGGCATGATGTTTCATCTGGCTTCATTCGCAGTTTTGCAACTCTGAATTTCCTTGTTGATACGTGGGCTGAATAAGATTATACAACATATTTCATCGCTGTTTGGCGCATAATGCTTGATCCATAATAACAATAAACCTGTGTTGGTATTTCCTAAAGATTGCTCTCTGTTCACCTTTCCCTATGATCAAAATCTGCACTTAATGATGTTGGTTAAGCTGTTTGATACTGAAACTAATCACTGCTTATAAGATATGGACTGTGGAATGATCTAAACACACGTGGATATATGTTTCACTTGGTATAATTTTGCTACGATTTCTGATGTCTTGAACAGATTTGCATCTTTGGTATTTAATATTTTATGAATTTGCTCATGGTCATGAATAATGATTTATGACTCTCTTTCATTTGCAAACATAACTTGTGTTTTATCTTGCCATTGGATGCACGTGTCACTGATATAATGTTTTCTTTCATTAAAAAAACCTGTGATATACCTTGTACATGGTTGGTCGAGCAATACTCATTAGCATCACTTTGAATGATCAATTTATTTAAGTTAAAACATCTTGAGCTTATTCACAACTAGCAAATTTGATTTACTATTCATTCTCAACCTTAATATTATATCTTACCCCTGACAATGAGGAGCATCAAGTTGTCTTAAAAGGCAAACCGAGTCATAGAATTTCCCTTCAACACTCAATTATTTGACTTAGTTTGACCTCTAGGGAATCCCCCTTCAGGGTAGGAATCATTTCTTGTCCTTAAAGTGAGAGGCAAGGCCACTAAGGTGACAGTGGGTGGCTTGCCTATAATTTCTCCTGGGCTCTCTTGCTGGGTTAGGACTTTTCCTCTAGGAGAGAGTTCAAACAATAACAAAGAGTATTGTTTGTTATCTACCAAATACAAAACATACTCTTGTTCTTCTACTCTTAAATTGATTTTTTTAGAAGCAACAACTAAATTATTAAGAGAACAAAAGTAAAAATCACTCTCCTTGCTGGGTAAACCAATTATCTAACTAAAACACTCACAAATATTTTAGGTGCAAACTGGAAGGAAACATGAATCGTCCTCTGGATTTCAACCAAGGAGGTTTGGCCACTATTATTGTTTCCATCCAGTGAGGTGGATTAATGTTAGTAGTAGTCAAGAACGTGCAAAGAAAGCATGTGTCCAATACCTACACACCCGAATGCAATCGATTTATTTTGGATTTTTCTAATATGAATGAAATGTTATTTAAATTGCACAAAATAGAGAAAAGGAGGATATTTGGTTATGGATCTGTTCTAGTTGATATCAACATACTATAATGACATTGTCAAGATCATAATGATAGAAACCCATGATCTTGAAATCATATAAGTTGTAGTTGATGACCATCTCCAAAGGTGTTCATTGTAGATTTTATTCATTGACATATAAAGTCCACATTATCCTTGAATGGATCAACGGCTGTGAAAAAATAGAGCTTCATTCCCTGAAATGCATGTACATTTGGAGGATGCAACAATTGTGGTTCATAAGTTGTCTAATAAATTTTATGGGAAGAAGCTATCCATCTCTTAGTTGTGACAAAAAATCCAAATATCTTGTGATTTCCTTAAGTATAGGGAGGCAATTTTCTGGAATTTCATGAAAGTACACATTCATCAGCTTCTATGATGTTGTTAGAGGCTTCACATTCAAGGTAATGAGCATTTCCAATAGTGATAGAGTTCACTATAGATGTATAAATGAGATGGAGGTTATGAACCCCATCATCTCAAATGGAAATAATAGTGCACAACCTGTCACATTATTTCTCAAAATGTGGACACTGGATAAGCTAGAAGTGTCTATAGTCATCATATTCACTACCAGGTAGCACTATATGTGAAAGGTTACAATCTAAAGGTCTTTGTACACACATGTCACCTACATTGAAGGCCATGAGTTGTATCCCATTGTACATTATACACCCCTCTCAACTATCACATTAAAAACATGGATCATAATACACATGGGGAGGTGTAATTTCAAGTAAACATAATTCAACAATGATAGATGATGGTTGCAACATGGAAATGTTAGAAAATTTCATGAATATTGTTTTTAAATTTTTGTTTTAAAAATAAATCTACTCACTCAACAACCCCAAGGGTTAGCTCAAGCAGTCATGAGCTAGTCGTGATATTTCTCTCCTAAGTTGGGGAGATCATAGGTTTGATTCTCTTGATCCCCTTTTGATGAGGCGCTTGGAGCCAGAGCACAACAACGTGCCTTGGTTATCACCCATTAATGATGGTAAAGTCTGGTTTCTTTTGCATGGTTATGAGGGAAAGAAAAAAAATACTCACTCAAGGATTTATGTCCCATCTAAAAGTCTTTAAAATAATTAAAAAATAATATTAATACTTATCAATACTTAATAAGAAACATTTATAGTACTTATTTTTTCTAAAACTTCATAAAAATTGATATATTTTAATTCATTATTAGCTAATATGCATTTATTTCACTTTGATCATAAAGTAAAAAGTATACTCCCTACTATGAAATAGATTAATACTATATAATTCTATAAACAAACAAGTGTTGCATGGCAGTGTAGTCCCCGCCAGGTTGAATTGGGAATAAATGCAAAGGTATGGAGGCCCGAAGTAACCATGATCCATTGATATTGAAAGAGAGCGGGAACCGTTGATCACCATAACATACCCAAAATTTGTCGATTCGACAGTTCGAGAGATATGACATGAGGCAAGTTGATATATTCTTTGATTATGATTTCCTTCACCAGTTTTATCGAATTTCTGTTAGCATATGCGACATGAAATTCCATATTCGTCAACATTTAATGTAAGGGGTTCTTAATAATAGGGGTTTCAACTTCCAATTCTGATCTGAAAGTGTCGAGATGGTAGGGTTGACGAGGTGGGTTTTAATGGCTTTAATTACTGTCTAGTTATTTTGCATTGGCATGGTGTGGACTAGCCAATTCAATGGTAGAGTCTTGTGCGATGTGTGCGTTTTTACAGTGCTTCTAAGATGTAACTTTAAGTGAAGTTTATGATAATATAATACAGAGGAAGTATATCGTTAGCTGAGTCATAAATTTAATTTTAAACGATGTAGAAATGATTGACAAAACTGTTAAAATAAAGCAAGGTATGAATTACACTCATTTGCAGTAGTAGAAAAAATGAAGATGTGCCCTTGACAGATGATTAAGAATGCAACAATTTACACAGATCAGAGGTCTTCTTTTTACTCACAGTAGGAAAAGAGGAAAAAACCATAACTAAATGGAAACCACAGGGAAAACACATAACTCAAATCAAAGGAGACTTAGAATCTTTGTCTTCTCTTGTATTAATATTCGATAAGTTCTCTATTTTACATTCATCTAGAAGAAGTCTGGAAAAGATATAAGATCTATGTATTTGTACAAAAATTGTATTAACTAGAAGTAGTTAGACTTTACACACTATATGTTATAAATATAGAATTCAATCCAAATTGAAAAATAGAACACAGATTTTGCTAAGTTATGGCTTGATGTGCTGGCGCTTCATAATTTCCTTTATTTGGTCCTGTATGTGCTTGCTTTCGATTGTTCATTGAAATTGGTACACATTTCCATCAATGCTATGAAAAATCTCGAAGGTTCAATGTTCTCGTTCAATTCGAAGGAAAATAACTTATTTTGTACTAGTGGTAGATTCTCCTGGATCTTCATTACTACCTGGGCTGTAATTTGGTGTTGCAAACTAGGTTTTAGCAACAAATAATTGATCTTGAGCAAATCAATCTGGTTCATATGTTGGATGATAGATTGTATACTTTCCTCATTCTTTCTGGAGATTTATTTATTCTCTTCTATGCCAATTTGCTCGAGTGTCTCATAGATATCATTACCTTTGAATTCAACCAAATATGTCTCTACAACAGACATGGTATTAAGACAAGCCTCCTTTTCCTCCCTAGCAAGCTTCTTTATTTCTTGTAGGTTTGTCTCCCAAACTTTCAAGGCCATTTCAACTTTCACCTGTTCAGATTGTGAGAAAGGGGCGAGACCATGAATATTGGATTTCTGTCTGCATACAACGAATTCCTGAAATTTGGATTTGGCCATATAGGCATCATTTTATTTCTCATAAATAATTTTCAGAGAATTATTTATTGCCTTATAGTATTTCTGAATAGTATCCATTTTTTGATACAGATCCTGATTGACATCTTCCAACTTTTCATTAATTTCAGATGCTTTTTTTTTGAATGAAGTATTATCTATGTTTGTGTTTGTCTGTGTTTGTATTATGAAGTTATTATGGTCTGCAACTGTTGTATTGAACTGTCTCACTGAGAAATTATGGAATTACTATTTTGGATAGTCATCTCCATTTTTTCCTATAGTTGATTCATTTGATGTTTATAATCCAACCTAATTTTCTCTATGTCATAATTCATTATGCTCGTGATAACATGTTCTGTGCTCTACATTTCATTCTGCAACTGTTCAACCAAGAGAGACGTTTCTTGCAATTTCTTTGAAATATTTCCCACTAACCATTGGTTGGAAGTGGCAAATGATCCTAGTGAATCCGCAACCTCTTTGGCAAATTCAGGGTCATTTTTTTCATGTCCATCATATACTATCCTGTGTTTCTTGGTGGTCACTCCTCCCTTCTGGTGAGAATATTTTCTGATGATAACTTTTCTTTTCTTATTGAAAAAGAAACTGGAAGGGGGCATCTCTTCAGGTGAGATGGGAGTGAGTTCGTCTAGATGGATGAATTCGTAACTGGGAACCTCAAAACTGGTTGATAAAGGAGTTACTGAGGAAATAGGGGAAATAAATGCAATAGACTTTTCTGCACTAGTAAGACTGGGAGTAACAGTGGTAGTAACTGGTGATGAAGGGGGAGAAGCATGATCATATTTCATGAATGATTCAAGGGAAGCTAATAACTCTTGATCATTTAGGCATGACATTGATGCTTTTATATGTTTAAATAATGCATCTTTATTGTTCAATACTTGTTTAGTTTTGTCCTTAGTGGAGCTACTTAGATGGGGTTCTATGGATCTAGTTTCATGTGAAGATGGAATGGGCTTTGAATCTCCTTGTAAAATCTTAGGAAAGTTGTTCCTTTTGTGGTTTCAAAATCTTAGGAAAGAAACCTGTTAGTCAGGAGGCAGAGACTAAAATCTTTTTCCGACTTCTTCATAGGATCTAGCTCCTCGAAAAACATTGTCATAGGGGGAGTCTTTGTGTATATATATTTTCATGTTTAATTGGGCCAAATGATTCTCTACTATTCTATAAGGATCATGTTTTTTGAATTCAATGTCAACTAATTTGACACCTTCTAAGGCCACAGCCTTGACTTTTGAATGACCAAAATCTAACAATGTAAACATGCCAACCAATATGGGAAAAGATGGCCATACCTTTTTCTGAGCCACTTTCAAGTCTTTGGCGATTCCTCCTACCACTGTTTGGTGTGCCACTTCTCTGCAGACTAGCCTATCAGGCAAGAATTTTGGAAGGGCATGGGGAGAAACGAAGTAGTCGAACAATTTGATGTAAGAGAAGTTATGTTCAATGTACCAATGTGCAATTGTGCCTAAGTTCCCTATAATGTGCTCTGAAATCCTAGGCGGAGGGTGACCATAGATAGCTACATGAATGGGTACCACTACATTGTGACATATCTCATAAAAGAAACCTTTAGAATTTTCTTCCCATAGTTTGGAGTGGTAGAAATGTATAGGATCGAAACTAGCCGGGGTCCAGCTCCAGTTCATCAAGGGAAATGGAGTCATGAAGAAAATGGCATCCATGATGTAGGCATACATGTAAAAAGGAGCATGTTGGTCTATTGATTTCAATGATTTGTACTCGAAAACCTCCTTAGGTAGGTTATCCGACAACATTTTTTCCCAGTTGAAAATAAATCCTTCGGCCACTTCATTGATTATAGATACCCATTCAACTGTGAAATGTTCAGGGTTTTTCCTTCTAAATAGCCAACAAAGCATCATGGTAATGTATAAAATGTGAGCATCTAAAGATGTTGTGGAATATATACCATGAGCATCGAATTTAAACTTGGTTGGATTTCCCCACCAGGTCTTGATTATGTCATGACTAGTTCTGCCATATTGAGTGCATTCTTTCCTTTCAAAATCCAGAATAAATGCTGCATTATATGTGTATTTGGGTGCGGAAGATATTTTATACATTACTTGTATGTCCTCTGAACGGAAGGAGCCAATGGAGGTGTTATGGTAACTGATAATGCTTTTGGTTTGAATTTCAACATGCTCCAAATCTCAGCTTATCATGTTATTGTAGGGTATTATCTTTGGTCGAGAAACAATCATGTGCAGTTCAGACTGAGCTACCAACCCGAGCTTGGCTGAGAACGACTCGTCTTCTTCTTCCGCTGAATCGTTCGGATAGAGAATGATCTCATGTTCCAAGATATTGTAGACCTATTTCCAAGACTTGATGGCGTCTGTAATTTGTGAAGTGGTGTCGGAGATAATATCTGTGTTTGGGTTGGAATCATTTGTTGATGCATCTTGCTTATTCCTTGGTTTGCGTGGTGCCATAATTCTCATAGAAATCAAATTAACCTTACTGTGATAAGAGTAGCCTGTAATCTCTCAATTACTGAATGGAAAACTCTAATTACAAATGGTAGAATGACTTGAGATTCTAAATGTGTTTATTCATAAAGTCTATCAATCTTCGTATTGATCTACTGACAAGGTGATTATTAAAAATCTATAGAATTTATTAATTGGCGATTGCAAAAATCTTTAACCTTAGCAAGTTATAAATTCCATTAATACTTCGGTGGTTCGACATTCACAGGTTTTGAATGTAAGATGAGAAAAATCCGTGGAAGGTAGAATTGCAGGATAAACTAATCATTAACTAATCACTTTTATCTTTTAATTAATCGTTCTTTAAAATCCTTTAGCCTTAAGTACTTTGAAACTTCGGTATTGGAGGATTTTTAATGAAGGATGATAAAAATACTCTGAAGGAAGAATTCTTGGAGTAAACATTCTAACCATTATAGGTATTTCGAGGCTTCGGAACCTCGGAGCTTCGAAACCCTCAGTGGTCCGGAAATCATTCTTTGTTTTATTTTCCGAAGGGAAATCCCCGGAGTGACGTGGCAGTGATGACGTTATTTTTAGTGACATGTCAAGAAAGATGGATGACACGTTTCACCTTAAAATGTGAAAATAAATTGACACGAATGTTTAAAACAAGTTCCAAGTGCGAGCCCAAGAAAAATTTTAATGACACATGTGCTATAACTCATGTGTAGAACCTTTTAAATATCATCACAAGGAACTGTCTTCAGGACTTCATAACTTCGTAGATTCGGGGTTTACTTTTAAAATTCGGGCATGTTTATAATGCGGAGAACAGAAGAGTCGTTTGATCAAATCATGTTTATAATGTGGAGAACAAAAGAGTCGTTTGATCAAATTTAATGGAATTCATCAACGAATGATATTGTAAGTTCCTTATTAATACATAACAATCATGGATTTATTTAATTGAAAATAATTTCCCTCAATTTATGTGGTGAATTTTTATTTTTAAGAGGTAAAAACAAAAGATTTTAAAATTTTAAAGTTTAAAATCCTAAAGTGTTCTAACAACTTCAATTATCTTACAAGAAGAAGATATTCTAAGATTGGGCACTCGGGGTTTCATCCTTAGACATATCAGTCAACTGTCCATTTAGGTTACAAAAAAACATTTTTACAAGATGAGGTCCAGATGTGGAAATGGTGATGGAAGATTCTTTGGAAAACCCAAATTCCAACATAAAATTAACACCTATATGTGGGTTCAGATCAACGATACCTGCACATTCGGAGTTTCAAAATCACGTAGGTTTTAAGAATAGGTGAAAAATTGCAAAGCCCCAAATAGCCGAAGTGTCGCAGATTTGAATATGCGAAGTGCCACATCACTTTGGGCATGTACCACTCCGGGAGTTTTCAATCCAGAACGGGTCGAAATCACCGAACATTGAAGAGCTGGAGTCAAGAACTCTCGACATACTTAATGATAAGATACATTAATCTTGGGTTAATTGGAAATAAACATGGTTAATGACTTTGGGCCCTTACTAGTCTGGGAGTTATACAAGATCTTCATAGAGAAACTCCCTAAGGGCGAAGTGCGAGAGGCATGTGGCAGCCATCCGTGAAGGACACGTGGCATCAACTAGTAAAGATACATGACATCATGTGACACGAGGCGACCACATCAGTCCAGGCTCGTACTACTCTGGGATTTATACAAGCTCCGCATTCAGAAACCTCCGAAGCACTAAGTACCAGAGAGATGTGGCATCAATCTGTTGTTGACACGTGTCATAAAACTATCGCAAATACGTGGCGTCCATCGGTCAGGGGACGTGGTGCTCATATAGACCATGACATGTGGCACTTGTTTAAAGCATAGTTTGTGTTCGTCATCTGTACTATTTCAAGTGACACATGGAACATATTCTTTATGTGACATGTCAGCCTTTTGATGTGTCCTATAACTCATTTGTAGACCCTTTTAAATATTATCGCAACGAACTGTCTTCGGGACTTTGAAACTTCGTAGATTTAGGGTTTTTGTTGTTTAGATGCCTTGAAACTCCCGAAGTGACTGTTGAAGGTTTTCTTTTAAAATTCGGGAAGGTTTATAATGCGGAGAACACGAGAATTGTTTGATCAAATTTAATGGAATTCATCAATGGATGATAGTGTAAGCGACTTATTAATACATAACGATCATGTATTTATTTAATTGAAAAGCAATTTCCTAAGTTTTTTTAGTGAATTTTTATTTTGAAGAGGTAAAAATAAAATATTTTAAAATTTTAAAATTTAAAATCCTAAAGTGTTCTAACAACTTCAATTATCTTACAAGATGAAGATGATATTCTAAGATTGGGAACTCGGGGTGTCATCCTTAGACATATCAATCAACTATCCATTTTTACAAGATGAGGTCCAGATGTGGAAATGGTGATGGAAGATGCTTTGGAAATCCCAAAGTCCAGAATAAAACTAACACCTATATGTGGGTTCAAATCAACGCCACCTATGCATTCAGAGTTTCAAAATCGTGCAGTGTCGCAGATCCGAATGCATGAAGTGCCATGTCACTTCAGGCCTGTAGCACTCCGAGAGTTTTCAATCCAGAACAGGTCGAAATCGCCGAACTCCGAAGAGCCAGAGTCAAGAAATCCCGAGATACTTAATGATAATATACATTAATCTTGGGTTAATTGAAAATAAATAGGGTTAATGACTCTGGGCCCGTACTAGTCTGGGAGTTATACAAACTATGCATAGAGAAAATCCCAAAGTGAGAAGTGCTAGAGGCACGTGGAAGTCATCCACGAAGGACACGTGGCATCAACCAGTAAATACACGTGACATCATGTGAGGTTAGGTGGCCACATCAGTCTGGGCCCATACTAGTCTGGGAGTTATACAAGCTCTGCATTCAGAAACCTCTGAAGCCTTAAGTACCAGAGAGACATGGAATCAATTCATTGTTGACACTTGTCATAAAACTTTAGGAAATACGTGGCATCCATCAGTCAGGGGATGTGGCGCTCATATAGACCATGCCACGTGGCACTCATTTAAAGCATATTTTGTGTTCGTCATCTGTATTTTTTCAAGTGACATGTGGCACATATTATTTTTGTGACATGTTATCCTTTTGACGTGTACTATAACTCATTTGTAGACCCTTTTAAATATTATCGCAACAAATTATCTTCTGGACTTCGAAACTTCGTAGATTCAAGGTTTTTTTTGTTTAGATGCCTTGAAACTCCAGAAGCGCGAAGTCCTGAAGTGACCATTGAAGGTTTCTTTTAAAATTCGGGCAGGTTTATAATGTAGATAACACAAGAGTCGTTTGATCAAATTTAATGGAATTCATCAATGAATGATATTATAAGCGACTTATTAATACATAATGATCATGGATTTATTTAATTGAAAATAAATTCCCTAAGTTTTTTTGGTGAATTTTTATTTTTAAGAGGTAAAAACAAAACATTTTAAAATTTAAAAGTTTAAAATCCTAAAGTGTTCTAACAACTTCAATTATCTTACAAGATGACGAAGATATTCTAAGATTGGGCACTCGGGGTGTCATCTTTTGTTATTGGATAAATTGGTGAATGCATACATACACTAATCTCCCTAGATCCACCTGGATCTAGAACAAAACAAGACAAGACATGACACTTTCCCTAAGTTGCTACCATTGAATTTACTGCCAAAGAAGGAATGTATGACATACCTTTAGATATCACTTATATCTCTTGTGTCCCTACTTCACTCCAGTGCTCTTGTGAGATCATATCTACAATCACACAAACCAACCAAAGTGAAAGAAACAATTGTATATTCAATGGAAACCTAAACATGTGATCAAGGAGTCATGTAATAAAACACTAATGATTGTATGGGAAAGAAACATGTCACTGTATCATATTAAGTAAAAGTGGAAGATACAACCAAATTGCCTTGATGTCACAAGTTCCCTTTCGGTGGTCCTTTGTTCCAACACACACATACACTTGCTCTAAATTTGTATGAAGATGGTCCAAAAAATCTTGATTGACAAATGGAGGCCTCAAGCATCAATTGTAACATGATCCTTCACACAGTCTTCAACCTATTCTTTCAGCAATTCTTTGCTCAATCTTGCTTAACCTTTTCCATGAGAAAACCATCATTATATAGGAGAAGGTGAAGTGGTTACAAGGATGAGGATGATCCCATCAAATCAGAGAATCTAATAGGATCATAACCATACATATGCCACCTCACATTATAGAATATTCTCCTTCTAGAAACCTCGTGAAGTTCTTCCTTTTCTTAGCTTCAAATTCCATTGCACCTTGCCTATATAGCAACCTATGGAAACCCTGCGAGCCAGACATAGAGAAGCTTGCAGAAATCAAGGATTTATACACTATGTACCACTGTCAACCTGTGGCATCATTCTAAAAATATGCCTTGTAGGGGAAGAAATCAATCATTTTCCTCATGTAAAATATTATTTTGAGAGCTTGAACACATGCTTTTATATTCATTATCAGGGTGACCAAAATAATGTGTAACAGAATTCCCCCCAAAGTGTGAGGCTGGAACTCGCGACAACTAAAATACTTTGTAAAATGAGTGTGTGTGTCGGGAACAAGGAGCACACCAATCAGGAACCTGCAAACAATCAAGCATCTGCACAATATTATACCATAATTGAGGTAGGCATTCCCATACTCAGACGACAAATGATTTGACTCATAAATGTTAGTCATGGCCACCAATCATACACTGTGGATCAATGTCATCAAGATGATACATAGCCACCAATAATACAATGTGGATCTATGTGTTAACAAACTTGAAATCAGGACATAGCCACGAGACATACAAAGTGGATCTGTGTCAATGAAAATCGTAAATACTCCATTGCAACCTGGACCAAGGTGATGAGATCCAGGGTCTTCAATCCCATCATCCATAAGTACAAATCTAACCATGCGATTACAGGTGCTGAAGTCGAACATGGCAGAAACCACTTGATTACCGATCATTGATGAAAACCATTAACAAGTGCGAGGGAAATCACCATTGATGTTAATGACTCCCAAGGTATTTTAGTACAGTCCAATGAATGTGAATAAATGAGATGAAGTCGAACATTCGAGGGAATATTCCGATTAGGGACCAATGATGTGAATCCACTGTCGAAAGAAAAGAAACCTGCCATTAATACATGCAGGCTCTAAGGTACTAAAATGATTTCTAAGTCTTTTTCCTGGATGATGAGTTGAAGTCAACAGGAAAAGAATCATCATAGGAGGGCCTTGATGTATCCCCCATAAATGACACAAAATAAGTAACAGATTTAGGGTAGATCAAAGTATGAAAATGATTCGAAAATGACACAGGGAAGGCCGACATGGTAGGAATTGATAATTGCAGATGACCGACTTGAAAGAGGGGCTTGTTTGGAATTCTCTTGAACATATGAACTACATGACAATGGTCTTGGCAGCATTGACTCAAAGACGACCCAAGATATGGATTTGCGGAAGGTCAAACAAGAGACATGTATTTCCCAACCCAGATTCAAATGATGAAGGGGGGTGTCATGTTCAAGAGCGACTAGTGTTGCCACTAACATGGATACAAGGACACATTGCTTTCCAAAATTTGCCCCCACCATTTCTGGCGAGTACCTCTTTAATTTTTACACAAGTTTGAGGAGGATAACATATGCTTGTTGATGTAAGCTCATCCTTCGAACGAGTCCCTCAAAGTATGTTTAATGAACCCTAAGAAGGAGTGGTTCGGTCCCATATGGGTCTTTCGATGTTTGTTTAACGAGTCAAAAGATAGAAAACTCGAGGGTTTTTCATGTTTATAGAGTCTGAAAAACAATTTAAAGAGAAATCTCTCAGTTGCTTTTTCGTAAAGTAATTCGATGAGACCGAAAAACTGATAAACTATCACCCATCGAATGTTTTCTTAAAATACTTTTACGAGCGTGAAAAGAACAAGGTCACTCGACAATCTTTTCATTTTTTATGGAGTGTGAAAAGAGCTTAAAGGATACTCCATGAGTTTCTCTTTTCATGTTTCCATGACGAGTACGAAAAAATGACAAGATTATACTCGGTTACATTCTCATTGATTTTCGAGCATGAGAACGAACAAAGAGTAAGCTCGAGGTTTTTATGAAAAACCCTAAAAAGTACTGGTATATGTAACGAACATAAAAGCAAATCAAGAAAAACATCCATACTGCATTGTTCAGGACTTTAATCTTTCCACCCGTGAAAAATAAAAGACTCATGGGACCATTAGACCTTTAGGTTATGATAAAATGCATTAAAATAATATAAAATATTATTATAAAAAGAAAAAAGTGAAATAAATAGGGGTAGAACCTCTTATTTCTATTTCATTTTCATTTCATTCCAAACTTGTCTAGAAACCTTGTTTTTACCTCATATTTCAGCTGTCAATTGCGAGAAGAACAAGCTACCATTCAACAAACGGTCTCTGTCAATATGGTAAGCTCATCATCCTCTTCTTTTTCAATGGATTGAAATTAATTTATTTTGTTAAAAGGTAGTTTTTGGATGAGTTTTTGGTCCGGTATGCACGCGTTGGGGCCGCTGCAGGTGACTAGTATTGGGACCTGTGGAAATCAATGATTTTCGTAGGTGCCCTATGGCTCACCTATGGAAACCCCGCACTATACTAAAACTTTTTCTACAGCGACTGAAAATCCAGAAAATGATGCATGCCTTTGACCCAAAAAATATTTCAAAATCAACGATTGAAGATGCTAATCCCCCTCTCTCATCTCCATGCAAGTATTTGATTGCCAAAATGTTGGAGTGGATAGAACGAGAACATGAGGATGATGAATTCATGGCCTTGAATGATCCAGCACTGTTAATTCCCTTCGACAATGCGTATTTTTAATTTTTTTTAAAATCCAGGGCATGAGATCCCAACTGAGGTTACTAGAATACTTGGTCCACATGTGGAATGTAGACCAACAGGTGTTTCATGTGGGTGTGCATGTTCTTTCTTTGGATATCGAAGACATTTGCTTCTTGACAGGGTTATCCCATCGTGGAGGACATGCGACATTAACAGGAGGTCGAGGTGGTGGTCTGCCGATGAGAGAATACATCCATCAACACTGTGAACCCAAGGGCGAGAGACACAAAGGTAAGGTAGCCATCAGAGGTGTTAGGGATTTAACTCTATGGACCATCCTTTTTAACATTGCGTGTATGGTGGGAAATGCATCTCCACACATGGCCCTCCAAAGTTATTTTCAGTATGCCATGGAATGCATGGAACCTCGTGTGTTCAACTGGTGCGATGGTCTTCTTCGTAGTATGAAGACATAGTTAACCAAAATCAAGAATGGGAACCTGAAGAAATTTGGGTATGGATCTATTTTGGTGTCTTTCTTTTTAGAAAGAGTCCCTCATTTATGCCTATAGGTAGAGTGGGGTATACCAGTGCCACGGGATCTGAGGATGAAAAGGTCACGCGATCTCATGGCTCGGCATGTAGAGGGCCCCATTATCAAATACAATGATGCATTCTTTGACTGGTTGAGGCCTCAAATATTGATGATAGATGATTATGCCTATGTTGGTTTTGAATTTCGAGGCGACCTCGATTTGGTTCTACTTGAGGGTTTTTAGTCGGGGGATCTAGGTAAGAAAAACATTTTGTTTTTATGGTGTTTTTGTGAATTTTTTAGAATGTAGGTTGTTTTTTATATATACTCTCTATCCAATGACTAATAAATTTTTTTGACCATGCAGATGTAGGGCCACACCAGCCTCTGGGTACATCCCCCATTCAAAGACGAGGGGAAGTAGTTGTAGTAGCAGGATGGGATGCTAACGACTATGAGGTAGTCGAGCAGAATCTAGAGGGTTTGACAGTAGACATCTCGAACATCCCGATCAATGAGATTTCGAGGCGTTATCAACACCACACCGTAGGTGTGTCTAGTTCACTCAGCCGACTACTTCGTAGGGTAGCATGGGCAGTATTATGCTACCATGAGAAACATCCATGATGTTATTTCGTAGAATTCATGAACTTCATATTTTGATATTTTGGTCTTTAGAAAGAAAACACCTTTTTGTAAAACATTTTTATGTTATATATACATGAGGCTTCTACCGGCTTACTTTGCTTTATATACAACATAAATGTCTCAAATGTCTATTTAACACATAATTAGCTAATGCATCGGTTAACGTATTTAGACATCTAGAAATGTGTTGATACTTAATATAATCAAAATAACGTTCCAAGAGGCAAACTCGTAAATATACTCATAACAAAGTAGGACTTCAGATAGTATATATGTTACTTAACTGTAGCACTACTAACTGCGAATCAATTCGTACAACGAGTTGTCGAATCCCAAGTGAAATAACATCGGTCAACAATTCGATGAATACACTATATTCTGCGATATTATTGGTTTCACGACCAAGGTGAACACCTTGCAGACTGATAAGTTCGTTCGTGGGTGCGTAGATTTCCCAAGCAACAGAAGCTAGGTTATGAGTACTACGACTAGCACCATCAGCGAAGCCAATATAGGGTAGTTGACGACAGACGTTAGCTACGCCCGTCCATAGGATCGATCAATCTTCACTCGTGTGAGCCGAAGTCACTCTTTCAATTCCTCCGTGGAATCTCTGCTAAAAACCCGATCCACATGTCCTTAGTTCGCCCACACGGCTTTTCTGCACTAAGCCGTGATCTTCCCCGACTCAGTTTTGGGTTTCGGGGTTTCGTGATCCCCACCGTCAAGAGTTCTTGTCCTCTTGAACTCACGAACTCCAATTCGTCGATGTGCTCCCTTCCGACCTTAGCCCCTCCTGGCTATGCCCTATTCTATGTGACCACTTCTCATAAGACCGTAGCCTTATGTCTTTCGGGATTCGGGGTTTCGTCTTTTCTGATGTCGAGAACCTCTGTCCCCTCGAACTCCCGATCGCCAATCTGCCGATACGGCGCTTTATTTGTTAGCCCTCCTGGCTAAGCTCCTGACCTATATGACCACTATCCCCTCGTGACCGCAGTCCTATTCCTTTTGGGGTTTTCGAGCCTTCCAATGTCGCAATGCATTTGCCCATGGGATTCCCGATCCTCTAAATCCTGATTCTCCAATGTGGCTCTCCTATCAGTGCCTTTCCCGAAGGCCTTCACTCACTACCACGCGTCCCTTCAAGATGGATGACCCTAATCCAATCTTCACGATTTTGCAACTTTGAATGTCCCGGATGCCTCATCTCTAGAACTCGCAAAATGCCGAATTATGATGCTCCAATATACTGACAGCTGGCCCCTCAATGGTGCTTCCTCCTTCTTGTTGGGGTTTCAAACTTCGCGATTCTGAAGTACAAGAGTATCCTATACTCAGGACCTCCGAAATGCCGATCCTCGACTCTCTTCAGATCTTCGCCACGTGTCTCCTCAAACGGATGGTTCTGATCCTTCCTGAGGCCTTTACCATGGAGATTCCCGATCTCCTGTCCTCGAGACTCCCGATTTCACGATCGTTGAAGTCCCGATATCCCGATTCCTTTGAGACTCTCCTTTGCGAGCCCAATGCTCGGATCTCCAAAATGGATGATCACTTGACACACATCCTCCCTCAAACAAACGACTAAGATTCCCTCTCGCTATTTCAGAACTTGAAATGTCCCAAACTCCTCGACCTCGATAACCCGAGTGCCGATTCTCTCCTATGCCGACAACTGGCTCCAAAAATGGCACTTTCCCTCTTTCGGGGAATCGAACTTTGCGATTTTGGAGTGCAAGTTTATCCTGTCCTCAGGACCTCTGAAATGTCGATCCCCAACTTCTTCCTGTTCACGAAGGCTTAACTCCCTTGCAACTCTCAACAGATCCGACGACTGTTGGGTCTCTAGATCAAGATCCAACAGTCCAGTTCTGTTCTTCCTGTGCGCTCCTCCGACTACTCCCTGGACACAGAAACCAACGGTCCAGATCCCTTCCTCAGCTGATCTGACGGCTACTGTTGCTTCCTCCTGAGTTTGCGCACTTTCTTCCGATGCTTGGAAGAATTCCAAGTTTCCCAAAGGCCTCAACCTTTGTCTGTCTTCCCTGCGAACTCCTTTACTTTGAGTTCTCTCATGCATATGAAAACGCTGTTCCTCCTGAGCTTCTTAACACTCAGACCCCTATGGGATTTTATCTTTCTTCTCTTCTCCCTCAGATGGGGAATGTAATTCCCTCCTGGCTCTCTATTTGCTCAAACAACCTCTTGCTGAGCCTATCAGGGTGTTCAATCCTTCCTTGACAGTCACAACTGACTATTCTTCTACTGTTCCTGCATATGCAACACATATTTCTGCCTCCTCTTGGGAAAATGATAGGAATATTCCAATTCCCCCAATCATCATAAGTCTCCTCAGATTGTCTTCTCGAATGGTGCAAGTTTTTAACTTGTCATCATCTTCATTCACATGGCTCGGAAAACCACATGAATCTTCCTCCTCTGTCAGCTGCACATGCTGATATAAACTCATCTCTGAGTTCATGAGACCCACAGATAGTCTCATCTGCTCTGTCAAATCTTCTGGCTGATTCCAATTCATCTGCTCATCCCTACCCACCTGGAAATATGGGGTGCTTCCACTTCTCTCCTGACAGACTATGAGATCAACCGATCCCATCTTCATCAACAACCCTGCTGAATTGAACTCACCTCTAAGTCCATGAGACTTTCAAATAGTCTCGAATGCTCATCT
>ML778889.1:440688-457869 GCA_009831015.1 Picea engelmannii
CATTGCTATCTGAATCAAGTGCTATTTCTGTTCAAGTGCTATTTCTGTTGCTATTTCGTATATCATATCTGTGTATTGTGAAGATTATGCTGGATATTTTACTGTTATTCTGTTATTTCTAGCATTTCGTTTCTGTACTGCATCTTTTATATATCTGGTATCTTGCAATTTCATTGCCCAGCTGGCAATGTGAAATTCCTTGGCTATCCTCATGACAGTCTCTGAGATCCTCAGTTGATCTCATCTCCTTGCTCACTTGGCAAACTGGAATTTCTTCTCTGCCCTCCTGGCAGTTCTTGAGATCTCCAACCGATCCCAATTCATTAAGATTTCTCCCAGTTTCTGGTTCGCATACCTGAACCATCTCCTCAGGTCCATTGAGGTTCTCAATATACCTTAACCATCCCTTTAACAACCTACGCTATCTTCTGACCATCAACTCCTTGACTGACCATTTTGTTTTCGGCTCCTTCATGGGCCATTCGTATACCCATCTCGACTTGGATTTTTGCTGCATCCGTAGTTCAATATTTTCTATGTCCGCCCTTATTTCATAGAGCTCTCTATCGATTTATGCAAGATTTTGTGCCTTTCTCTTCTTTCCAGCATGCCTATGGTCTTCAGTAACCATGGTGTTGTCTCTGTCTTCTCTCCTAGCAAACCTGTTGCTATCACTCTGAACCAAGAGTGTTTCCAGCTTCATCCTCCAGTCCTGCTGACAGTCTATGGACTGTTTCCTACCTGCAAACAATCCTTACAGAGTCTCACTACTCTGGATTCCTTTGCTTCTCCCTCCTGCCTGAAATATACAAGAAAGAATCATCTCTGATACCACTTGATGACAGACGTCAGCTACGCCTGTCCATAGGATCAATCAATCTTCACTCATGCGAGCCAAAGCGACTCTTTCAATTCCTCCATGGAATCTCTGCTAAAAACCCGATCCACAGGTCCTTAATTCTCCCACACGACTTTTTTTCACTAAGCCGTGATCTTCCCCGACTCAGTTTCGGGTTTCGGGGTTTCGTGATCCTCGCCATTAAGAGTTCCTGTCCTCTTGAACTCACGAACTCTGATTCGTTGATGTGATCCCTTCCATCCTTAGCCCCTCCTTGCTATGCCCTAGTCCATGTGACCACTTCTCATAAGACCGCTTCTCATAAGATCGCAACCTTATGTCTTTCGAGATTCAGGGTTTCGTCTTTTTTGATGTCGAGAACCTCTATCCCCTCGAACTCCCAATCAGCGATCTGTTGATACGACGCTTTATTCATTAGCCCTCCTAGCTAAGCTCCTGGCCTATATGACCACTATCCCCTTGTGACCACAGTCCTATTCCTTTCGGGGTTTTCGAGCCTTCCAATGTCGCAATGCATTTGCCCACGGGATTCCCGATCCTTCGAATCTAGATTCTCCAATGTGGCTCTCCTATCGGTGCCTTTCCCGAAGGCCTTCACTCGCTGCCACGCGTCCCTTCAAGATGGATGGCCCTGATCCAATCTTCGTGATTTCGTGACTTCGAATGTCCCGGATGCCTCATCTCCAGAACTCGTGAAATGTTGAACTCCGATGCTCTGATATACTGACAGTTGGCCCCTTGATGGCGCTTCCTCCTTCTTGTCGGGGTTTTAGACTTCGTGATTCCGAAGTACAAGAGTATCCTGTACTCAGGACCTCCAAAATGCCGATCCTCGACTCTCTTCAGATCTCCGCCACGTGTCTCCTCACACAGACGGTTCCGATCCTTCTCGGGACCTTTACCATGGAGATTCCCGATCTCCTATCCTCGAGACTCCCGATTTCACGATCGCTGAAGTCCCGATATCCTGATTCCTTCGAGACTCTCCTTTGCAAGCCCAATGCCCGGATCTCCAAAATGGATGATCACTCGACACGCGTCCTCCCTCAAACGGATGGATCAGATTCCCTCTCGCTATTTCAGAACTTGAAATGTCTCGACCTCCTCGACCTCGATAAATCGAGTGTTGATTCTCTCCTATGCCGACAGCTGGCTCCATAAATGGCACTTTGCCTCTTTCGGGGAATCATACTTCGCGATTCTGGAGTGCAAGTGTATCCTATCCTCAAGACCTCCGAAACGCCGATCCCTGACTTCTTCCTTTTCACGAAGGCTTAACTCCCTCGCAACTCTCGACAGATCCAACGACTGTTGGGTCTCTGGATCAAGATCCAAAGGTCCAGTTCCGTTCTTCATGTACACTCCTCCGGCTACTCCCTGGACGCGGAAACCAACGGTCCAGATCTCTTCCTCAGCTGATCCGACTGCTACTGTTGCTTCCTCCCGAGCTTGCGCACTTTCTTCCGATTCTTGGAAGAATTTCGAGTTTCCCAAAGGCCTCAACCTTTGTCTGTCTTCCCTGCGAACTCCTTTACTTTGATTTCTCTCGCGCATATGAAAACGTTGTTCCTCCTAAGATTCTTAACACTCAAACCCCTACATGATTTTATCTTTCTTCTCTTCTCCCTCATATGGGGAATGTAATGCCCTCCTGGCTCTCTATTTTCTCAAGCAACCTCTTGCTGAGCCTATCAGGGTGTTCAACAACCCTGTGAATATCCTCCAATGGATTCTTCCTCCAAATCACAGAACTCAAAAGAGTTATCTTCTCCTCTGTGCCTCTCTACACACCTACTCAATGTCCACCTGGCAGAGTATCGTATCCCAGAACGTTCAGTAGTTCTGTCCTCCTATTCACCTATGCACTTACTCAATGCCCACCTGGCAGAGCTCTTCAAAATCCTTAGTGATTCTGATTCTCCTTAAGAACTCACAGCAAAGTTCTCCTTCAACACCCTGTGCCTCTGCTCAATGCCCCCCTGGTAGAGCTCTACATAACTCCTTAGAGATTTTGTCTGCAACTGTGTCTTCTTCCACACAGCCTTGCCTCCTGAGGTGTTCAACAACCTCATAGGTCTTTTCCGGAGTTGTTGATTTCATTTGTGTGCCCACCTGGCACGTCTTTGTCTAAATCTGCAGAGTTCACATATGCAACCTCTACACATGGCTATCAAAACCCACAGCGTTATATCACCCCCTCCTAGTGTGAAGCCTCAAAGACCTCTCAAGCCTGAAATCAAGAACTCATGCAATGTATAAACACAACATACATTCACAGCATATAAAGAACACTCACAGACATCCACATGACACATAAATATATGCAGGAAAAATTGCTTCTGTTTATATTAAAATGGCAAATTCCTGTTTTTACAAGGTGTTCCTGAGCACGACCTGTAACAAGGTCTCGACTCCTTCTCTTCTGCTCTCTCACAGATTCTCTTCTCTCCTCTCTAAGCTAGCTCTACCAACTACTAAAGAGATACAATTCATCTTTTACATGAGGGGGCTCTTTGAGCGCTTCCCTCCAATCTACCTACCCTATTCAATTGCATTGAATGGGCTCTTTAGTCCACTACCAGATATAGATCTCATCCTTACAAACATTTAAGGCTGATCCTATCTACAGCCTGCACAAAGGCACAACTCCACATCTCAACAAGCTACGCATTTAATTACATTAAATTCAAATTTTAAATGAGGCTGTGCCTTTCTTCAATGCGCGATTTGAATTCGCTGACTTGGCTGGCTGGCTGACTGGCTGACGTGGAGAGATGCTCCTGCATCAGTAGTGAAGACGCCGACCTATGGAAACCAAGCACAACGTAAGGTAAGCAGTTGGGGGTCGAGACCAAATAACGAAAATAACACATAAGTAGCACAGAAGAGTATGATACAGTAAAAATACAAGCACTCATACAAACATGGTCTAAGAATAGTACTTCTTCAAGTAAATCCCATTTCTGGGTTCACTCAATGGAATGCCATCATAATCTACTAAATCGTAAGCTCCCTTATCCAACACTCGTTTGAAAATATAAGGGATGCACCACATAGCCTCAAATTTTGTTATCGGACTAATTGTTAAGTGTGGACACAAATAAATCCCCCTAGCTTCACTACGAAACTAGAACAAAACAAGACAATACACTACTCTTTCCTTAGATTTCAATTATCAAATGAGAAATGGATCTAGAACATACCTTTTAAATATCGAAGATACGACTTCGCCAATGCAATCCAAGCTTCATTGTGAGGCTTATGGAGAAATATCTACAAATAAACACAAGCCAATGAAGACAAGAATAACAGAGTCTATTTGATATGAAACTATGTACATGATCAAGGAATCATATAATATGGACAAATGACATTCATATAGGAAAGAAAAATATATCTTTATTAAAGAACGTGGAATAAAGATACAACCAGATGCCTTGATGTTGTCAGGTTCCTTCCAACAGTTCATTTCTTCCCACACACTTCTTTCTCCAATGGATTCTGAGACTGTGTATATGATAGCTACTCACAATCTATCTTGACAAAGAAAAGCTCAAATCCACTCTAACCAAGCTAACAATCTCAAGCTAAAACAACTAACTTTCTCCATGAGAGTTCCTCTCCTTTTATAAGCTAAAGAGGATAAGGTGAGGAGGTTAGGATGATCCCACTAAATCATGAAAGAGAGTAAGATACAAACCATTCATAGGCCACCTCACCATAGAAGCTTCTCCTTCTAGAAGCATCGAGAAGACACCCATTTTTCCCACGTACGAAGGTCATTGCACCCTAACTATAGTGCAACCTGCAGAAACTCCACAGTCTAGCTATGGTGCAGCTTGCGGAAATCAAGCATTTCCGCACCTTGTGTATAGAGAAGCCTGCGGAAAGCCTCTTTAATAAGGTTTTTACAAAGGAAAATACAACTTCTTCTCTCAAGAAAAAATCTTCTCCCTTCTTTCTTCAGGAAATCAGGCCACTGACCCCTCTGAAGACAATAGATAGGTTTACAACATTAACAATCATAAGGGTGATGAAAATAATGTGTATCATCCTTAGACATATTATTCAACTGCCTATTTTTACAAGATGAGGTCCAGATGTGGAAATGGTGATGGAATATTCTTTGGAAAACCCAAAGTCCAGAATAAAACTAACACCTATATGTGGGTTTAGATCAACGACACCTGCACATTTGGAGTTTCAAAATCGCGCAGGTTTTAAGAACAAGAAACAAATTCAGATGTATTTACAAGTGTCATTGATCTTTTTCATTGGCAATTAATTGTGGGTTATAATTTTCACTTGTTTCCAAACCATCATTTTCTAGTCCAATATTTTATCTGCATACTTGTTTTGTATTGTGTTTGTATCATTAAAAAGAGTGTGAGCAAATGCAAACACAAACTATGACTTGAAGTTTGGTTGTAACTATGTATAGTTGATTTACAAGCCTTATTGATGTTTGGCCTTTGTAGATAACAGTGGGTTAGCATAATTTTGCATTCTTACTATGATAATGCCTTAAACAAACTAAAATAACCGACAATTTTCCCAATTCAATTTCCACACATTTTTTTTTTCGATCCCATAATATTCACCTCTGTCAATTCGATAATAGGGAGGTTGTTTTGGTAGATCGAACTATCAGTCCCTTCAGGTGATTGGGGTGCATCTAGGGTACCTTTGAGAAAAGATAATGATTTTATGAATATTTGTTCTTATTGCAACCAGTGAGAGTAATTGTATTTTTGATACATTGTTTAATGCGTTGAGACATTATTTTAAATATTAAACTTCTTGCAACAGATTATTCATTGAATGGTTTTTTGTTTCCCTTCATTTTTACCTTTATTATGTCACTTGTTTGTCATTGACGCAACAATATCCAAGGAGAAACCTCATCCATATCATATTTTCAATCTCACCATGCTCTTGTCTTGGTGAACCAACCCTCTAACTGATCAACAAATTGAAAAAAATGAGCATTCCAAACTTGTGGTGGCCTAGCTCTGCCCTTTAGCAGTCAGGTGTAGACTTTAGGACCAAGAATAACTATGAATTTCTTTAGACATCTCTATAGGCACTTCAATCAAAGAATAGAGAAAGTGAGTCATACTTATAGTTTCTAGGATGAATACGAGAAGCATTGAAAATCTAAAGAGAAATCAATGGAGGATTGTTGAAATAAAATTATTGTACTGTCAACTTGAGAATAAGTATAACAACGATGAACTTGAATTTTAATTTTTTGTGGTTGATAACATATTTCCATTTTACTTCAGCTAGCATATATCTTTTTGTTTTTCAAAATGTTTCCAAAGAAGAATTTTGGTAATTTCATTAATCAAGTAACACTGGTTAAATGAACTACATATGTAATTTTCTCCATAGAGCCTGCATTAAAAGGAAACACAGGTCCTGTATATTCCTTAAGATCATAGAAAAACCACTAAGATCATGAATCTATTATCTAGTCATAATCCAAAAACCAGGCCCATGAGAACCTTGAACTACAACACCAAATCATGTGATCAAAAGTCTGGCAAACACAACACGGTCAAAAATCAACAAAGATTGGGCATTGTATCCCCTCTATAACCAAATTCCCAAATGGGCACCAATAAATTCATAGATTTCTATATTACTATGAACCAATATCACTATGAACATTTTCTTCTAATCTTACTATGAACCAAGATTATGTTGACCTGAAAATGTTCTAACATTACTAGTTTTGGAAAATACTGTCAATGTTTAACTTAATGTAGTTTGAAAAATGAAAAATTTGCAATATTATTGAAAATGCCCGATGGTTCTATTCAAAAAAGCAAGCCATTTTGACACCTCAAATGATGGATCTGATTTATTCACAGTTGGGTACTTTGTATGATGTCTTTCCTCATGCTTCTCATTCCCAGACTCAACAATCTTATGCATCTCCAATTCACTTTGTCATGGTAGTGCAAAAATTTATTCATATATTGATTGGGTAACATGGATAGAGACATATCACACTATTTTGTTTCTTGTCAACGCATGATATATAATTTGTTTTTAGGTTCAACCAATATGCAATATGGAATTGTCCTCATTTAAGGTAAATTTGCTATGGGCGCGGAAGTCACATAGCATGTAGACAATATTTGCCTTTTTTTGCAGGTATATTTCATATGGAAATTCTGTCAACCCAGGAAGCACATCTTGTTATACAGGTTGTCTAATTGCACATTGTGCAATGTCTAATTGCACATTGTGCAATTGTGTTGCTGAGGGTTCGGATGATACATTTGACACAATGACTATATATGTAAGTGCATTTTGCACCACATCATAGACAATCAATTGTTCCATCATTTATGAATGTAGAGGCAGAAGAAGCATAATTTCAATTGGCACATACAGGCTCGAAGGGGGTTGAGTAGGCATTTGTTGCAACCAGAACACCCTCAACCTGCACACATGAGCTTACTAGTTAATATATTGAACAATATAATATATATGTGTACAACAAAAAATCTACACAAAACTGTTGAAGGCATTTTTTTGTGCAAATTGTTGGTGGAGGTGTATATTTATACATACAACAATTGTGAAGTTAGTTAGTTTCTTGAGATCTTGTACTATGTCTGTATGCAATTCTGTTACAAATGTTGCTTGGGTTGTGTGAAATATCCTTTCTTTAACATATCTTTTCTTCATTATATTTTTGAACAACATAATTGGAAAGTTACCTTTATGCAATTGTTGTTCCATTGAGGAAAATAAATTTGCATAGGTGTCGAACAATTGTAGCTGCACCATGGAACATTTTAATAGTTGTGTAAGATGTCTGAGATATATGAGCATGTAAAAGCAAAGGACAAAAAAAATGGGTATGGAAAATAGTACCATTTCCTTGTCATTGTCATAGTTTCCATCTTTTATATGGAGAATATGTTGCGAGCCAACTTTTCTTGCAAATGTGACAGTTGCACCAATGGTTCCAATTGGGTAAATGTCATTGTTCTTTGCAAATTGCTTGATTTTTGTGTCCGGCTCTAAATGATATTCCGAGAAAACCACGAGAACTTTTTCAACAACACTTGTTTCATTGAGCAATATAATCCAATCACAATCACCATGGTCATATATTGTTTTTGGTAATATATTGAAATTTTTAATGGATATCCCATTACCTGGCAATATCTTCTCTGCATGTTTCTGGACAAGTTGTGTAGGGATAGTCAGTGTAACTTTCATCATGGCTTCATTGTCTGTCATGTTTGCACACATAATGAATCTACTTTTGTTTTCTTTGTCTAAGTAGGTGATATACACGACCATTATGTCTCTGATGAACAATTTTCAAGTTCGGCAGTTTTTCAAGCCTTCTATTGATAGTATATTGGGTGGTATAAGTTTAAACATGGTGACATTTTTTTGACCAGGAAAAGTAATGTGAATGGAAGTCTATATATGTTTTTTTTTTGCATCAATGTACAAGTAGATGCACGATTTGGATAAAGTATGCAGGTTAGAGTTTTGTAACCATACCTCTTAGTCTCTAGACCTTGCACTATGTTGGGCGTTTCACTTGTACTCGTCAATACTTCTTGTGAACTAAAAAGCATGTGTTGTAGATGACATCAACATATTTGCCATGGCATAGATGAATAAATAACTGAGGATATTTGTTTCCTAAACATAGAAAGAACATAATCTATGAATATTTACCTTTGGACTTGTCATTGTGTTGATGTTTGCAATGATTGACTACTCATGCCCATGTCACTTGTCCAACTTTTTCTGATGCAAACATGTGTACATCGAACATGACAACAACTAAATATGTATATGCATTGTATATTGTTCATAATTGATATGGATGTACATTAAGCACATGCATTGTGTTTGATTTACTATTACTATTGGTATACCTTTTGGAAGATTGTACTTCAACGTCCTCTACTGTGGCACATAAGAATTCATCCTCTTGTTCAATTAGTCTGCTTTTTTTCAATGTAGCAATGTAGAGAATGCAATGGACACGAAGCTAAGTTGCTATGTAGGAACACATGTAAAAATATTAAATACAATTTTATTTATTTCAATGTAGCAACACATAAAATACAATTGACATGAAGATAAGTTAATATGTAGGAAGATATGTAGTATCTACATATAAAAAAAATGAGTTGCAAATCAGTAGAATAAATATACATAGAATAAATGAAATACAAAGAAATGGAGTATGGAATAAGGGTAGAAGCATGCACCTTCGTATGTCTTCTTCTACATTTATGGTTAAGAGTTCTTCGTCTTGTCCATTTATTTTGTTTGTTTCAATGAAGGAAAGTACAAAATACAATGAACATGAATGTAAGTTGGTATGTAAGGAAAAACTAGGAATATGTACATATAGTAAATTAGAATAAAAGGAATAGAGTAACATATAGTGTTATAAGCATGTGCCTTTTTTCTTTCTTGATCCATGTTTGTGGTTATATAGAATCCTTTCTGTCCAAAATCTATTACAAACAAGAAAAAATTAAGAAGTTGGATGATCCTAGTTGAATAATTTGGTTTTGTGTAAAACATTAGCCAGATATGCTTTGAGACATGGGAATATGATTTTGTAATATGCTTGATGTATATTTCATAATTTAAGTACAATACAAATTGTATCGTGATCATACCAGTATGTTTCTAAGATGAAGAGGATGTGTTGTGAAATGGGCACATTTGACCATACATGGTCAATAAGTACGTTTTGTACATGGTTTATCTTATCCAAAATAAAGCGGAGACTGTAATTGCACATGTAGTTTTCCAATTCTTTTGTTCTGGGACTATTCTGTAGCATGTCAATATTGAAGTCTCCTAGAATGATAATGGTTTCGTTCATATGTAAATGTTGTAATGCATTTGAAAAAACATTCAGTATGTTGGGCAATGTTGCATGCGGAGTGGCATAGAGATTCAATATTGAAATTTCCGATTCATGGAAGATTACTCTTGATAGTGCCATCTCAACATTTTTTTCTTCGAAATGCATATGCTCCAAAATTGTTACATGTTTTTTCACTAATATCATCACTCCATGTGTAATGTAACTTGATATGAAACTGTGATTTGGAAATTGCTTGTTTTGTATGCATAATGTCATGTATGTTTCTTTCAAGCACATAATATCAGATTGCATTCTGTCATAGTCATTGAGTATATCATTTATATGTGCATGTAGGTTGTGTGTGTTAAGTGAGAGAATTGATACATATGAGTTTGTTTGTATGGATTGGTAATCATATTGTAGATGCCATTTTGCACTAGTCCAAAGGCGTTGCATCTCAATATCAACTTTATGTTTGAATTTGAAGTTATCTTTTGTAAGAGTGCTTAGAAAATACAATGAGTCTATGCTTCTGACATGGGACATAGATGTGTATACAAGTCCATGTATTTGTATTCCAGCAGGGTCAAACGCAACACTATCAAGTGTTATCCCTTGTGATATGTGCACATGCAAGTTTAATTAGAAACTATTTTTGAATCTTCAGTTGACCTGTCTTTCTGATGTCGATACGAATTTTGATATTCGTAATATAGGTGTCCAATCACGCGAAGTGTTTGAATTATATAGATAAGCTAACTTGTTTGCTTGTTAGTGGCCAATATGTGGGTCATGGAACTTATTCCAGAGGACATCAATTTTTTTTGTTTTGGTATAAGCTTTGAGTATTCCATTTGCACCATTCACCAAGACATCCTATGAATCATAGTTCCAGGCATATATTTCAACTAGGATGTCTAATTTCAGGACAAGTTGCAAAGGCAAAATGGTTGTATGTTGATGATATGGTACATTGCCATGGTTGTTTTCTTCAAGGTCAATTGAGTTGATGATGATATCATTGTCAGGCATGAGCAATAAAATGTACTTGTTATGCATTGAAACATCCTTATTCTTGTAGAACAGGTAAGGGAAGGTTGGGTATGTTGGTGCAAGTTGCATGCACCTTGAATTGATATATGTTAATTCATCACATGTTTGGTTGTTTGCTCGCATTCTATTTATAATTGCAATAAATGTTTCATTTGTCTGGTGCATTATAGTATGTAATTCAAAGCATGTTATGTTGTCTTTCCAAAATTCATGCGTCACTGTTTTCATATTGACCGTAGGTTGTTCAAATATAAGAGAATATTGTATGGGTTGTGCCTGGTAAAGATCCCCACAAAATATCATGTGAATGTCCCCAAAGTATTTGGTGTGCACATGTTTTATGTTTCTCAATCGATTGTCAATGGAATATAAGAAGCGCCTTCCAATCAAAGATGCCTCATATATGAAGACAAGTTGTAGTTTGTCATAAATCTTATACAAGGTATCTAACATTTCCTTGATAAGTGGAAGAAAATGCGACTTGTTAAAAGGCATTAAAAATACGGAGTGGATTGTTGTTCCACCTGCATTATATGCAACTTTTCCCGTATATGCAACTATTAGTCCCTTTGGTTTCATAGGGTCAGTTGAACTATTTGAATCATAGATTCGTATAAGCATTTGGAATAATGCTTTCACTGTGAATGTCTTTGCCCCGCCTATAAGGAGCAAGTGCACAAGAGTGTGCATGTTTAAGAATTTTTTCATTGCATTGTCCTTTAGGATTGCTTGTTTTTCTCGATTCAACATTCGTCTAACTCTGTAGTATTCATCATTTTCGATAAAGAAAGGGTGTTTTGTGCCTTGAAACCCAATATTGATACATTTTTCAATGGCAGTTGCTCAAGGAAAAGGAAAGTATGCTTGCAAGTCATAGGACTCACAGAGAGTTCTAGTTGTTTTATGGTTTGTTAATGTCTCATCAACATTGTCAAGGTTTTCTAGTTCATCAAGTGCACTTTCTAAATAACCCCATGTTGGGTTGAAATTGTATGTAAATCTAGCCTCATTGGTTTGTACTGTAGTCTCATAAGCAATATATGCAACTTCCCATGTAGGGAAGTTATGTTTTAATGTTTTTTCATTTTGATCAAATGGAACGTACAACAATAGTTTTTCTCTATAGAAGTTTTCATAGTCGATGTGTTTTTTGTATTTGACAAAGCGTATTACATTGGTTTTTTTTTTTTTTAATATGGGTGTACCATTTTTTTTTTTAATGTGATACGAACTTTGCAAGGAAAATATGCTTAATAGGAGGTGGACGCTGGAGGTAGTAATCAATAATAGAGTGACATATCATGTCCTCTGAATTATCAACCTCTTGTTCTAGCAAAGATGGTGGTTTAAGCATGAATGTGTATGTGTCAAGTGGATATGTGTTTATGAAGACACATTTCCTTGAACTATAGTTCATAGGAAAAGAAAGTGCAATGTGGACTTCTCATTGAACATACATTTGTTGAAGATTAAGTAATGTAATTCCAAGTGTACGTATCATTTGCATAGCATCAATTTGACTTTTTTCATGTTCTTTGCGTATTCTTATGATGGACTTGTAATAGATTTGTCAACATTTTTCATGTACGAGGTACAATATGATGCTGCAACATATGCATTGAGGACATACTGTGCATTTGTATTTTCATTTCACATAATTGGCATGTCCTTGGAGAAACCGTTGTTCCAAATATGTGAAATTTTCCATTTAAGGAAAATAGTTGGTTGTTTAAGTGTAGATTGTATCACTTGGATGTACTCATGTTCTATTAGATTTAGTTCTTCTAAGAAGTCTTTTAATCTCATCGAGTCATCGAAGTTTCGTTGTTCTAGAAATGCGAGAAAAGATTTTGATTTCTCAATGAGAACATTGTCCTCTGAACTAATTGGTTCTATGATCCTTGTTGTTCTCATTGGCGGCACAGGGAAGTTGTATCTGCAATGTGAATTCTTTCGTTTTTTACAGCTTCTTGTATGGTAATGTCTATGAACTTTGGAAAGTTTTGGATCCAAATGGTTTGTGTTGCATGTTATGTATTTTTCCATAAATTTCTCGATTTGTGAGTTGTTGTCATTTCCATAGACTGGTGCACCCTCTATCCATAACAGTGAGTGGTCATGCTCACTCCCTCTATTTTGGAACTCGATCACAAAATAGTAGTCCGATATTTTTCCGAAGAATGTTTCATCATGACATATCGATTGCCTCAAAGAATTTACTTTATGTCTATAGTAACGAGTACATGTCACTGGGTATTTTATTATGAGGTAGTCAATGTCATCATTTTCCAATGTATCAGTTTGATTTTTCCTTTTCTCGTTCCTATATAATGCAAACATCATAGTCACCAACGGACCCCAGTGATGCTCTGCACTTATAAATGTGATGAAAAAAGTTTGGGGTCCCAATTGTCGGATCATTGCAAATATAGTTTTCTTGTTTTGTTACAAGTAGTCAAGAGAGATGCGAATGTTTTTGAAATCTATGTATCCAATATCAGATTTTAGGATTTTTTCTAGGTTTTCTTTGTACTTGACATCTCTGGCCAATAAATTTCTTCCTCGTAGCTGGCCTTTTCCTATTCGCACCCACATGCGAGAGAACACTTTTTCAATTATTATGCGCATTGTTTTGAAAAAAAAAATTGTTATGTGACAAGAGAAGTCACTGCTTGAATGTAGCAGTTCCCATCGAACTATTTTTTGGTAGTTGAATCATTCTGTGATGTCACTGGCACGTGGATCTCCATAGAACAATGTTAGGAATTTCACTTCCTCAACAAATTTGTCCTTGAATATTCCAAGTGGACGTTTCCCTTCAACAGGTGCAATTTAGAAAATTTTGTCTTTCAAGTAATGAATGCGTTGTGAGTCAGTGAATCCATGTATCAATGTTTCAACAAGTCTTTCATTCTCCAATTCATCACTTGTATCAAATTCACTAGTAGTGTCAAAAGTTTGTGTAGAGTTGTCATTTCCGTGTTCAAGAATTCTAGTTATCATTTATACAATTTTTTTGTGCTTTGTACAAGGAACTGGAACATAATTCTTTTAATTCTTTCATGACAATGTGCACACACACTCTACTTGTCTAGTAGGCATTCTTGTACGACAAACGTCTTTTGAGAGCACATCAATTTTCATTGTTTCACTCATTAATTGTGGCAAGGATTTTTTCACAACATCTAGTTGGACACACACGTTAATAAATGATCATGTTAAGCCCATTTGGGGTCTTTTATAGCCCCAGGGTCTGATTTGTGCAAATACAATTCATAGAGACACAAGGCTCTCTTCAAGTTATGTAAGTGTAATTACATATGGTAGTGGTGTGTTACATCTTATTTGGTCAGGTGTTGAAAATTGTGGCAATTTTCCATTTTCAAGTGATCGTTTGCATGGAAGACAAATTTTTCTAGTGGAAAATGTTCTATCATTTAGTGTCAAGCTGATGTATTCTTTTGGCAAGTCAGGGGTGAAATAATTAGTGTTTTTTTGCAAAATTCAGTTCTTTGCAAATCACACATGCAATGGAAGGAGTGTCTCTAATTTGTTTCATATATATCTTCTTTGCATCTCTCTTTCCTAGACAAGGATGCGTAACAAGTGTTTGTTGGTTTTCAATGCTAGCATTGCACAATGCTGGCTCTAGTTTACGATATGTGATTTTTCCTTCTCGGTCAACATCATTACCATTGTGGGATATGTATATGCACCTATTTCTCTCACATATCTGTTTTATCAACATGTGGTAGGTTAACTTATGGTTTCCACTCGAAACTGGTTTCACTTGTTGACAAGCCATGTTGAAGGTGGAATCAACATTTGTTACGAGCATTTCCTCCTCACCATCTCAATGGTGAAAATGGTTATGTTATTTGTCATTAGAAATGTGATGTCTGTGTTCAATAAGAAGTGTCTAAATGTGCTCGTGTTGTGCACACAATTTTTTTTTTAGGTTGTGATATGTGAGTTTGTGTTTCTTGGTCAAGCTCCCTTTCACCTCATGATGATCGGTCAAACAACTCATAGGTATAGAAGGAAGTGCACCAATGTATTTATTTCTTTTACGTATGACCTTTTTCAAGTTGTGATAAGTCAATCTACATTTTTTGTTTAAGCTTTCTATGACTTGATGACAATTGGGATGAGTTTCATCCTGATTAGACAATATGAGATACTTATGTAGATTTGATGCGGTTTGGGTAGCATGGATAGTGGATCTTGAACTGGAAGTATTTCTTATCAAAGGTTGATAATGGATGTGTGACATATTTGTTTTTGACAATATGATGTCAATTTTTTTTATTGTAGTTTGAATCAATACAGTAGAAATGGACAATATCGTCTAAAAGGGTTGACCAGACCTGGATATTTACTCTAAATATGATAGATATCTATTGTAAACAAAATGTACCACCCTCTATATTTCCTTTCTCATATGTCATTTTCATGTTTACAAGGTATTGTTTCCAACTTCCAATTGTCGACATACTTTCTATGAGATATGGTAGAAGGTGTTGATGCAAGCAGTTAAATGCCTATTGACTGCCACCTATAATTGCATTGCAAAAGGATTGCACAATGTAAGGGCATAATGAGTGCACATCAAATTTTGTTGCTATCAAATAACAAATTGCATTGAACAAAATATCTCCACAAGTAGATGTAATAGTTGTTGCAATGTGCAATCCATGAGAGTGTATATGATGCATAATTTGTTTCCAATGTGATTGAAGGTCTTTTCAGGTGAGGGACAAGTAAATATTAGATCCTCCAAGATTGTATATGGATAATTTTTTATAGAGTAGTGGTTCATAATGACCACTTAGAGGATTGGCATCATGGAACAAGATGCAATATAGATCTCTAGATGCGGTTTTGTTTAATAGTAGATATCTTCATTTTCTTGTTAATGACCAAATTCCAATTGATATATTCAGCCACTTGGCCAACCACCATATACAAAATGAATCTCCCCAAAGTCCTCTCTCATGTGGAGGCATAGTTGCAGATGCAAACAACCACATCTTTGAAAGATACACACTGACATCATGTATTCCATGCAATTGGAAAATAAAATCAGATGCTAATTCGTATTGATACGACTCTAATTCCTCAACATTGCCATTTTCTAAACAGGCCAAGAAATGATCTATCAATCCATTGCGTAGCTCAGTTCAATAATAATGGAAGTGCAATAGAAATTGAAATGCATCGAAGAGGTAATCTCATGCAGTATACGAGAATGCATCTAATCTGAAAAGGGCATTATTATGCAATACCTGGTCGATGTTGTCATGTACAATGGACTCTGTATCTATTTGATAGAACTCAAAATCTATTACTTTCTCCATGTTTTAAGTTTTGATTTTAAATATGTTTCTTAGCTATGTTTAGATAATATGAAAATATCAAAAAAAGATAACTATAAGTTCAGAACTGCATACCAATTCTGCTATGTATCCTTCAACCTTTTTCGTTTCAAATTCAGTGCTCCATGGTTTCTATAGAATATGAAAAATAAACAAAGATATAGTTAGTGCTCAACCATATAGAAGAGATAATGCAAATAAAACAATAGTATAAATTTTCTCAGTACAAAGACTGAGTATTTAAGACATATAATTTTTGAACTTATTTTAGTTGTGCATCTTATAAGTGTTTCGATAGTCATTGTATATAGCTTTAAAATCGTATTCATCATTTAATTTCAATCCCACTCTTAAAAAATCCACACTAAACATATTTGAAATGAATTGTTGATGGCTCCCACTTAGAACAATCAAATAGATGGTCCGTGGGATAAACAAAAGGGGAAGAATTAGGCATTTATGGAATTTTACCATAGGAATGGAACCAACACATAAAACAAATTCTCAAGGTTTCAATTATCTTACAAGATGAAGAAGATATTCTAAGATGTTTCAATTATCTTCCAAGATGAATAATATATTCTCAGATTGGGCACTGGGGAACTCATCCTATTATCTTACAAGATGAAGAATATATTCTAAGATTGGTCACTGGGGCACTCATCCTGAGACAGATGAGTGAACTATGTATTCAGGTTACCAAGAATTATTTCTACAAGACGAGGTCCAGATGTGTAAATGGTGATGGAAGATGCTTTGGAAGACCCAAAGTCCTATTATCCCCGATATCTAGGGATAACTAGGAGATCATGTCTTGAGGCCCACAGGTCCTAGACATGGAGTACCGAGAGAAGGATTGACCTGAGCATGGCCCTGGAGGGACCATCTTTCTTCTTCCTCGCCAGATTTGTCCTGTCAGTAGAAACATCTTCCATCACCATCGGCTTGGACTTGCATCGGAGAGGACTCTTGCTCCATGAGGTAATTGGTTTGAGGTATCATGGTATGTTTCATGTTTGATC
>ML778889.1:469954-480394 GCA_009831015.1 Picea engelmannii
TTTGTATAGTAGATCTGTGTAATGTCTTTGAGCTCTTAGATGATATGCTAGGAATTTCATGCATGTATTTGATAAATTTAATGATGAAATATGATTGACATTGCTATGATCCCTAGGAATGATGAGCCCATGGAGGGCGTAGTTTTTGATGTGCAGGACCATACACGGCGGACAGGTACCAGTGGACCGGTACACATGGGGATATGATTAGTTCGGACCTCCATGGGGCTGAAGAGCCCATCAGATGGTTGTTGGGATGGCAAAGGCAGGACAACGTTGTGATGAGCCCTTGCATGAAGAAGAAGAAGGACGTCCTCACCCAGGACGCTTTGGCAGAGCCTGGCCTAGGGAGATCACCCACTGCAGATGATGGCTTTTGATGGACAGGACACCACCCAAGGTAGGCTGGACGTTGTCTAGAGCATGTGGTAGTGTGCTAGTACTATTTGGAACGTGTGGAAGGTTGCAGGAGCCCCAGGGGGGCCAACGTTTTGCTTCTTGGATGCTGATCTTGACCAAAAATGGCCAACGTCGCCCTCAGAGGGGCCTGACATCTCCCTTTTAGCTCATATTTTGACATTTTTAGCATTTAATGTGTAAAACAGTGTAATATTGTTAGTCAGCCTTGTCGGCTGTTTTAATGACCTATTTTTGTAAATAAAGGTCATTTGAATGATATAAAGAGAGGATGTTGCCTCTCATTTTTAACATAACATAACTCACTCTCTTGTGAGAGGATACATTTTTAGTCTTTTGTCTTGGTATTGGCTCTTGGAGTTGAGGTGCTACACTTGAGGAGGAACATCTTTGACATGTTTATGGTGTTTTCTATCATTTGGAAGGTTTACAACTAGGGTTTGATAAGCTCTTCATTGATTTGTAAGTGTATTTTTCATGCAAAACTTCTTGATTGAATGGTTGTAGGTTAAATATCTTACTTTTATGGTTACATTGTTATTATTATGCTTAATCATTGAAACCCTAGGTAGCAAGCACACAAGTAGGTCCTTGCTTCATGTCCCCATGATAGAAAACTTGTTTAGCCATTTGATTAAGGAGAATATAGCCTAGCCTTTGCTACACTAATTCCCCTTTTTCTGAGTTAGTTTTGAAACATAAATTGAATAAAGAAGACGTCCTAGGCCTAATTGATTTTACACCTAGGATTTGACTCTTAGGGTTTGAAAATCCTTGGCCCTACAACACTTTTCAGCCCTAGATTTGTGTTTTGAAGCTAGCCTTTTTTGCCAAAGAGTTTTAAGGAAAGAGGGAGGAGCATGAGGCCTTGCTTAAGCAACACCGGAATGAGCCTCCTCCCCTTAGGGTTTTGACTTCATGGCCCTGCCATTGCAGCACCATTAAGCCTAACTCTCCCGTCCTTAGATTTAGATTCTCTCGAGATTTTATCCTTGCTCCTTGACTCCATTTACCCTAAGGCACTAGTCTAGACCTCAAACGTTGAGATTCTTGTGTCAAAACAACACCTTTAAACTTCTCAAACTTCAAACCCTACTAACCCTAACGTCCTACTAACCCTAATTCTATGATGACGTCTTGCCTCTTTTGAACTCTTGTTTGGTGTAAAAGTTGTTGCTAGGTCATCTAATGATAGATGTTGAAGTGTTAGTAATATCCATTAGCCTACTTTGCAAAACGTTCACTTCATTGTCTACCAAACTAACCTAGAATAAGGCTGACGTCACCCCTAGTAGGCTTGACGCAACAACATTTTTTGTGAGCATATTTAAAATGTTGTGATAATCCAAGGATCAATTTTCGTACATTGAGTGCTGTTATCATTTGGTATTTATTGAAGAAGTAATATTATGAGCCATAGCCTTTATTGTAATCATTGACTTCGTCAATAATTACTTTATTTAAATGCTCATGTGTATTGATAGTCATTGACAATTGAAGCATTAACCATTATTTGCATGTATTAGCTTTATTGTTTCCTTGTCTCGCAAACAGGTGCTTCTACTATGGTTCATCTTCTCTTTGACTATCTTCCTTGGCGGTAATCTGTGAAGGTAAAACCTACTTCAACCTCTTAAGCCTTAATCCCTGATCCTTTTCCTTTCAACACCCCAGATTACCTAGGGATGTCTCCCTTGGGATTAGCCACCCTAAATAGAAAGAGCTCCCCATCGAGGTGACAGTGGGTGGGGAAGCTCCTGTTACGCCAGTTTGAATATTGCCTTCAATCTATTTAACCTATACTACAAACTGAGCGATAACAAGTCCAACATAAAACTAACAACCATATGTGGTTTTCCTCAGAGAATAAAATCTTTCCCTATCATAATATGCAAAGAAGGGATGAAAAGGTCCTTGTAGATGCTTGCTATGTAATGGAAACTCTAAATTCATGTGCATTTCCATTTTAAAAAGAGCTATGGTATGATGTCCAGGACATGAAAGTGGGAATATGTGATTGGAAGGGGGCAACTTGTAAAATGCACTAAACATATGGTTTCAGGAACATAAAGATGAGGAGAACATCCCATTTCCTTTTTTGTATGTCAGTATGGTTGTGACAGAGGTGGGTTCTGTATTGAGAATTGACATGCATGTGCGTTGCTTGAGGCCACTTGATATAAATGAATGTGTAGACATCAAGGAGATTAACGTTTAGGCACCTCTTATTTCCGAAATGAATCCAAGACATCGATCACTTTTGCAAATCACGATCTGGGTGAACCTGCTACTTTAGGGCCCTTGCTAAAGTTTTATCATTCTACCAAATTTTGGAATTCTTCTAACCATACTTAGACATGGTGCCAATTCAGAACTTCGAGATTTTTTAAATGTGAAGCGTGAAAGTCTCCCGAAGTGACTTTCTCCTAGAGACATTAACTCACACCTACTGTTAATTAACACAAGATTACTTTAACTATCCTTATCAAGGACTTCAAGATTTTGGCTATTGAGAACTTCCAGAGTTTTTGAATGCATAATTTTCACAACTCCTAGAGTAGTATGGGCCCAAAGTAGTACAGAAACATGCAATAATTGCAGGCTGGCCACCGTGCATGTGGGACCCTGAAAGACAATTAGCTAGACTAATTAAATCAAATAGAATCAATAACCAAATATCGTTGGTGCTAAGTGTCCACCATGATGAAAACACTGACATGTGGTTAACCATGTCTCATCTACGCAAATAATAACTATCTACGCAAGAGTTAAGGTCCTCAAATCTGTCCATGTCTACAAGCCATTTGTCACATTCCTAAGCTCTTCGTTACCTTACACATTGTTGGATCATGTTGTCATTGATGCCAATGGTTTGATTGATTGATGCAATTGATTGATTAATGCCAAAGGATTGATTGATTAATGATTGATGATTGATGTCAAATGCAATATGTATTGTCCTTGATGATATTAGATAGATGTCAAGTATATCATGCATATGGTGTCATGCATAGATGAAGATGGATCAATGAGTTGTCATTGATACATGATGCAAAGATGAAGATGGTTCAATGCGGTTTCTTTGATATATGATGCATAGTTAGATCGATCATTATAGTCTTATCATGGTTGATAAGGTGCACAAATGGATGAACTTCAAAGTGGTCCCCTTATGGTGAAATCCCTCACGGGAAGACGCTTTACGATTGAGTTATCCTAGAAGAATGGTTGGAGGACCCATGATTAAGTGTGGAATAATAAGATGAAGATCAACGAATTTATCAGTGAAACTATCCTATATGGATAGTGCTTGTCATTCCATTTCTGGTGGTATGTGGAACATCACATAACTCCTCACGGTTAGAGAGTTATGGCCATGAGAAGTTGGAGAACGCAGGTTTGGGTAATGGACCCAAGTTTATTTGATGGATAATTGTATGAGTTTTGATATATTTGTAGGTAATACTATTCTATATGGATAGTACATGTCATGTCATTTCTATTGGTATGTGGAATGTCACATAACTCCTCATGGTTTTAGAGTTATGGTGATCCGGATTATTTTCGGCACGAAATGAGAGCGGAGATATAATAAATAAATGCACAGAGATATCGTGTATATCCAGTAATATAACARAAATATATCAGAGATGAAACCATAAACACAGAGATACAGTAATACATGATTTCTATTAATTAAAGAAATGTACAGAGACTGTAAAAATACAGAGTGAAAGACTCGCTAGAATGGTGGCAGCTTATCTCTGAGAAGAGATGTGACGGCTACTCGCATTCGCAAGAAGATGATTACAATGAGGCTCGGAAGGCCTTTTTAAAATAGATGGGAATTCCAAAAGTCCTAGACATCCAAAAACCTAACCCTAGGAGATGAAGCGCCAAAAGTCATGTGGGCCCCGTTTGGGTAAGTTGGTGCATCAACTTCCCGGGGTCGTAACTTTTGCATACGATCTCCGTTTTAGGCGTGTGATAGATCGTTGGAAATGTATCGTCGAGGAGATTCATTTTTGGGGCTAAATTATGCCTTCGGATATCATTGAGAGCCTCTATCTCGAAAAAACTTCATTTAGTCCCTCAAAATGGCCCCGGAAGTGAAAACCTGCTAAAAATAGTAAATTGCCAAAATGGCCAGAAAACTGTTTTGAGCCATTTGGAAAAGGTGGGTGGCCCCCCGATATCCACCTGGATCATATGGATTTATGAAGTTGGAGGACCCCCATATGTTGTCTTGAAGCCCCAAATGGTCAAAGAAGTCAAAGTGATTGAAAATAAGAAATCATTATTTAAATGATAAAGTAAAGTGACAAAGTCAAGAAGGATTATTTAAATGATAAAGTAAAGTGACAAAGTCAAGAAGATTATTCAAATGATAAAGTGAAGTGACAAAATCAAAGAAGATTATTTAAATGATAAAGTGAGATGACAAAGTCAAGGAGGAATATTTAAATGATAAATTAATGGATAGTTTTCTAATTATGGAAAGTGGTTAACCTTAAAAATGAGGAAAATATGTTAAGTGACCTAGAAATGGGTTAAGTGACCTAGAAGATGGAGACTATAAATAAAAGGCAAGGCTCTCTCATTTCACATCACACTTGAGCATATTGAAGATCTATAGGTGACTAAGGTAACCAAAGGATATCTAAGCCAAATTTCAGAGGGAAGGTGAAGAAAAGAGGGCTGGAATTCAAGGGAAGATAAATTCTTTTGATGATGCTTTCTAAGGTATGTTATTTATAGGTCATCTCACCATTTTCGAAATAACTTTTTTTCTATAATGATTTAGACCGTGATATTGATATGCCATTGAGGAAACATATCCAACTATCTGTGGTAAATTATTCAGCTTGCGGGTCATTTTATTTTTGGATATACACTATGTGGAAAATAGGGTTTGTGGCTAGTCCTGAAACTAGTCTAAAACATGTGTTTCGGGTAAAAACGTCATAACTTCTTCATAAAAGATACAAATTAAGCGAGACCAATTGTGTTGGTTATATTACAATCTTTAGTATTCTTTGTAACAGTTTCATATTGATTCAACAAATATTCCATGCAGGGCATGCTCTATAAGGTCACTCTCTAGAATAAGCCAGAATTCAACAAGGTATGCCATTTTTGCTATAACTCATTTTCTGAGAGGTTCCAAGTATGACACCTAGAGGAATTTCATAAAACACACTGAAGAACATTGTGTACCATTTTCAAATATTTATTCATTATAGGTACAAAATTTTTATTATTTAGGATTGTTGACTAATCTAAAACTAGTCATGGTTGAGACAAGCAGTTGATGAGTTGGCACATACATGAGGTGTATAGTTCATGATGTTGGTACATATTGATGAGTCATTGTTGATGATTATTTGAGACATGATTAGTATATACTTGGTACATGGTTGGATGCACTTGTTTATGGTATAGGTTGATTACAGGTTGTTTGGTACAGGTTGGTGCATGGTGGATGCACTTGTTTATGGTATAGATTGATATATGTTGAGGATTGTTGCCTCATCTCAGTTGGTGTCAAGGGTGTAAGCTGAGTCTTTCATTATAGATCTGGTGCTCTTGTAGAGTTGTAATCTATTCAGTTGTTTCTAAAAAACCCCAAGGATTGTAGTCCGTAATAAAAAGAAAATTGTACATACATCTTGTGTTCTTTGTGTTCCTTGTGGTGATGACTTGTTGATGATATATTGTTTATACATGTTGTTGATATGTGTTCACATCTAACTAGTTATAAATGATAGCAATGAGTAATTATTTAATGGTGATTGTTAACTAATGAGTTTTGTGTAAAAGGGAAGTTTTGGGAAAAAGAGCCCTACACTATTCACCCTCGACCCTCTCAGTGTAGTCAGTGTGTCCAACACGCACTACCACTTGTCTTCACACCTTTGTCACTGGGCTCCAATATTGAATCATTTTTCCACCCTTTATGCCTACAATTTATCCCTTTGGTAAACACATGCAATGAACATAATGGCTTGTCATGGCTGCATAAGAGAATGATTTAGTACCATCGTCATCTGATAGAGAGACTTGAAATGTCTGCACAAGAGGGTAAACCAACACCATCCTAGCGCCAAGTATGTGAATATGTAAGGTATGATCTATGCCACAAAAATTCTTGTTAGTTGTTTTAAGACATATTGAATAGCATTGTACTGATTAAAACCTGTGGACCCTTAGCCTAATCCTCCAGGATCCCTTGATTTTCCCAAACCTATTCATAATCCCCCTAATCCTACGACTACACATCTTGTTTCTCACAAGTTTACTGATCCCCGTCCCATAATCTACAAATAAACCAATGTTCAAACTCCACTGCCCACTAAGAATTTAATTTTCCAACAAAGGAGAAACAAGAACTAATGTTTGGACTCGGGTCGTTTTGTGTTTTATGTTCATCCTCCACCCAGGATTTGCATTTCAAGTCCTGCAACCTTTTTTTTATATAACTTATTGAAATATGTCACTAATAAATATGGATAAGGACCAACAATGATGTTGAATTTTCTTGCAACTTGCTTAACTTTGCACCATACCTAGCCCTTCTATACCTAGTTGCATTTTTCTTCTACAAGAACATTTTGCAAAGGCGACAAGCTTTCTTGTTCAACACTTTTCAGGGATAGTAATACATTCATGTTTCTGTGATTTCAGTAGTCACATTTAAGGATGTTATGTAAGAGCATTTTCACTCAGTTATTATTTCTAGATTGTTTTATATTTATCATTCTACCAAATTTTGGAATTCGTCTAACCATACTTAGACATGGCGCCAATTTGGGACCTCAGGATTTTTCTAAATGTGAAGTGTGAAAGTCTCCCGGAGTCATTAACTCGTGCCTACTATTAATTAACCTGAGATTAATTTAACCAGCCTTATCAAGGACTTCGGGACTTCAGCTATTCGAGACTTCCAGAGTTTCTGATTGCAGAATTTGTACAACTCCCGAAGTAGTATGGGCCAGAGTAGTATGAAAATGCACACCAAATGTAGGTTGTCCACCATACACGTGGGTCTCTAAAATACAACTAGCTAGACTAATTTAATCAAACAGAAACAATAACAAAATCTCGTCGGTGCCAAGTGTCCACCATGCTACAAACCTTGACATGTGGTTAAACATGTCTCATCCACACAAATAATAACCATCTATGCAAGAGATAAGGTCCTCAAATCTACCCATGTATACAAGCCATTTGTCACCTTCCTAAACTCTTCATTATCTTATCATATGTATTTAAACCTTTTTCATTGGGCTCTGATCTAGAATCATTTTTCTACCCTTTACGCCTACAGTTTACCCCTTTGGTAAACACAGGAAGTGAACAAAGTGGCTTTCAATGGCTACACAAGAGGGTGATTTAGTACCATCCCTCAGTTGACAGAGCGAGTCGCAATGTCTTCACAAGAGGGTAAACCAACACCATCCCAGTGTCGAGTATGTGAATATGTAAGGTATGATATATGCAACAAAAATTCCTGTCAGTTGTTTTAAGAGGTATTGAATATTATTTTACTAGGTAAAACCTGTGGACCCTTAGCCTAATCCTCAAGGATCCGTTGATTTTCCCGAACCTATTGATAATCCCCCTAATCATGCGATTACACATCTTGTTTCTCACAAGTCTACCGATCCCCATCGCATAATCTACAAGAAATGAGTGTTCAAACTCCACTTCCACTAAGAATTTAACTTGCCCTTTTATCTTCATCATCCACCCAGGATTTGCATTTCACGTCCTGCAAATTGTTTTTTATAACGTACTGAAATATGTCATTGATAAATATGCGTAAGGACCAAAAATGTTGTCGAATGTTCTTGCAACTTTCTTAACTTCATACCATACTTAGTAATTCTATACCTAGCTACCGTTTTCATCTACAAGAACATTTTGCAAAGGCAACAAGCTTTCTTGTTCAACAATTTTTGGGGATAGAAATACATTCAGGTTTCTTTGATCCCACTAGTCACATTTAAGGATGTTTTATAAGAGCATTTTCACTCAGGTATTATTTATAGATTTTTTTTATATTTATTTTGATTTTCAACACCTCCTAGTATTGAACATTCCTACCTGCAAACTGTAAATAGTAAAAAAATTAAAATGAATAGGAATGAAACCATGGTATTGAAACTTACTTGTGAATGGTGAACGGAAGAATCACAGGTCCAATTGCGGGTGTAGGATATCAACCTTGCAAAATTCAGCAACAGGTCCAACTGTGGATGTAGGACCTCAACCTTGCAAAGTTGAAGCAAACAAGGGTGCATGATTTCAACCCTGCAAAGTGCAAGAACAAGTCAAACTATGGGTGGAGGAATTTAACCTTGCAAAGTTGAAACAAACAACAAACCAGTGAGCAATCACCAAGAGGTCCAACTGCAGCTACAGGACCTCAACTTTGAAAAGTTGAAGCAAACAACAATAAGAAGCATCCAACGAACCAACGAGAAAGCATCAACCAGTAAACCATTAATGCTAGTGGACAACAATATTTCGCAAATTCAATACATACAAGATTGTATCCAAAAATTGGAGGAAAATGTATTGTGTTAGTCCTGTTAAGTAAACATTTAAGGCTGTCAAGCTTGTTAAGTAAACATTTAAGGATGTCAGGACTTTTTAAGGGCCTCATGCTATGTAAACATTTAAAAAAGAATGCATTGTGCCAAGCCTGTTTAAGTACTTAAAAATGAGTGTCGATGCTCAAAACTTTGGATATGTAAAGATTTAAATAAAAATAATAAAAATTCAAAAAGAGTGTAGATGATCAAAACTTTGGATATGTTAACATTTAAAACATTGGGAATAGTGGAGCTGGAAATAAGACTTCAAATATATTCTCCAATGAGATGATGACATATAAGGTTTTATTTATTATATAAAAAATAATGTTTTTAGTTCTCTAATTCAAACAATAGAGATTATGCAAAAATTTATAGTTAATGGACAAATTAATATGAAGTCAACGAATTATCGATCACTATAGTCCCTCTACGCCTTCGGCAGGGAATAATAACATTATAAACACTTTTATCCCCATGTGGATGTTGATCTTCCATAGTTTGACTTATTATGTTCGCCAACGTTGTCTCTAATTTACTTAAAGTAAATCCTTGTTAATAAATAATATAAAGAATTTTCTATGTGCTTACGGTAACATATAGTGATGGAATTTAGTTATTAAATTGTCTATACACACCTTTAATTTATACCAATTCTATATTTTAACATTAGTTTTGATTTATTTATTTTCTATAATTTTTTGGAAATTGATTTATCCCATATTTTATTGGTTTGACAGAGTTGCCATTCTCATTGGTATTTGGAGTGGGGGTTGTGGTGGCTCCAACGTTCACCTCCTTATTGTACTAGTACGATGCATGGATATGAAAACACAAGTATTTATTTGTTGTTATGGTCTTGCAGGACAAGTAGTGATGACATTTTCCTATTAAAAATCTCTACAAGAGAGTAATGAAATCACAATTTAATGTTTAAACAAGGTTTTGAATTATTTTATTAATCTAGATTTTTATGTCCCTTTTGAGGACATATAGTTTTGTCATTGATGGATTGGAATGACCATATATGATTTTTTATTCTCCCTTATTGATGGATTAGAATGACCATATAGGTATTAAGTTTTATCCACTGAGAAGGTGAGAATAACATGAGAAAGATGGATTTATCCTACCTTGCATTAAACCATTTGGTCTATGGTTTTCTAAGGAAGAAAAATAATAATGGGTCTCTACCCTTAGGTTCTTCACATCTCCATGCCAAGATTTCTATATTTTATCTAATGGGAAAATGTCATCTAAGAAAATGAAGGCGTGGATCTCTCACTCAGGCTCTCAATATCAAGGTATCATAATCCTCCATAGTTGAAATGGGCAATTCCAAGGGATTGTAAAGATCCTTTAAACTCTTATCATGTATGCAAACTTTCTGACCTTTTTGGTGATGGTTTGCTTTGAAGTTGTGGAA
>ML778889.1:480768-493573 GCA_009831015.1 Picea engelmannii
ATGGGAAAAAATATGTCATGGTACAGTTGAAGGGTTGTTGGTTTTGAGGGCTTGCAAGAGTTTTTGATATATGTAAGTGATATAATTATCTTTAAGATAGAGTTTGTAGGAGATTTAATGGTGCACGTGTCCCCAACATCTTCCCTCATTCTTCCATGGAAATGGCTACTTGTTGTAATATCTCTCCTACAATAAGGCATTCGTTGCATTTCCCAACTGTTATTATTTTTAGGGTATACTTTTGTTATTGGGATATTTTTCAATTTGGGTGTTAGGAATGGACACATGTGCAAGTTGGGTAGGATAAATATGTTATGGACATAGGTGGAGAAGTTAGGAAACAACCCAATGCAAACCCATACATTCATGATTTTCTGCTCTCCATGGCATTAGCCAAGGTAATGTATCTCTGCCCATTTTTAATAGTAGGTGGTTTCTCCATGGCTAATCATGTGTGTGAAAAAAAATTATTGTAATTTTTTACGGGTAGTGCTTGACAGTGAGAAGAGGTTTTGAAAGGGGCACATTTTCAAAAGGCTTCAAATCTCTAACTCGGTCTTAGTTGTTGTTGAGGAGCAAGACATAATTGGAAAAGTTGACTCTATTAATACATTCTATGTTTCTGCCTCTTTATGCACTTATTTTTTAGACTCATGGTGTCATTGGAATATTTCTGTATGATACAGATTGAAACATCTCTAGAGGAGCTTGCACTCATATGCTTGATAAAAAAATATAAGCAAGCCATGAACACCGGAGAACGTTGAAAATAAAGAGGGAGCCTTGACAATGTTGCACTAATTGCTAAAACGAGGCATAGAAGGTGAAGCTTAATGTGCACTTATAGATTGGTGAGATTTTCTTAGTAAAGAAATGAAAAAATTGCTAGCAATTGAAATCATTGATTTCCTTCCTTGGGACACAATTTCTCTAATTTGAAAGAACAAAACTCTTTATAATCTCAACAACACCAGTTTGTCATAGATTGTAATTTCTTCTACATAGCTTTGTTAGCTCATATTATGTTGGGATTCTCAATAAATCACCCTGAACTAATAGGCCTTTTGTTTTGGATGTTTTTGGTTCTTTTAAGCACTATTCTGTCACAAAATTCTAGTATTTATTGAATCTACAATTACATTTATAGATCAAGAAGGCCAAGAAGATCGTGGAGAGATTGGAAAAGGACGAAGCAGTGAATTTGGATTTTGAGAGAACAATCTCTAAAGCACTTCTAAGAGAGGTGATTTTCCTTAGAAATGCAAGTTGTTTAAAAAAAAGTTTGTAATTTATGGTATATTATTACTATTGTTAAGGGAAAAGTTTCACTCATTGAGCATCTCCAAAAGTTTGACATGATTGGAAACTCCTTAAATAAATAGTTTGGTCAATATGGTTCATGCCAAGTAGATAAAGGAAATGCATACTTTTACTCATCCTTGGTTTCTTTCATCACTAACTTGTGCAATTTTGTTTTCCTAGAACATTTGGATTTCTTTCGGATACTAATGCACATTTTTGTTGAACAATATGGAAATTCTTGTGTTGCATAAAGTTGAAATTGTGTCTTATACCAAAAGATGTGTTGAAATAGATCAACAAAATGGTTAAAGGATGATACACTTGGTCTCTTTGTGGATACCTAAGATTCTACACCTTCTTTGGCGCATCTACTTTAAAGGGGACTACAAGAAATATTGTTTTTAAAGGGGACTTTCAAGCATTTTTGGGTTTGTATTCAACGAGAAACATTGATATATCTTGTAGGTAAACTACTTTGGAAATAATATGAATATGTGTGTAAATTGATTGAAGAAAAAAGGGTTTGAACATCCACAACTAGGTGCAAGACAAACATCTCCATCATATGGTACTTCATCACAAGCATGGAGTGAAATGAATATGAAATGAATGGGTGAATCTATTTTCAAACAATTTTTTTTTATGAGCTAGCCATATGCCCAAAGTACAATTACTAGAATGGCTCTAATCTCCTTGAGATCCTACCTATGGAACCAAATATGTAAGCAATGTTATATATTGTCCCTAGACCAAACATTTCCAATTTCATAAGTCTCTTTAATATCCAACCATACCTATCAAGAAAATGACATAATAGGGCCAAATTTAGAATGGTTTATTCACAATTCTTACACAAAATATAATAACTAGGCCCCTGTACCTATATCTTCTGAAGCAGTTCCCAAGTTAATACTATATTAATCAAAGCTAACCACATGTGTATGATAGATGTTTTTGGATCTCTTATCTTCCAATGTTTATACCACCAATATTTTGAGTCTTGCCTTTCCTTAGAACAAAAATTAATATAGCCTAATCTAGTTGTATAGTCCCCCCTAACCTTATTCATTGACCAACCCAAACAATCCAATTCATCCTTAGTACAAATATCACCCTTTTTCAACTCCTCCATATATGAATTCCATAAATTTGAAAAATTTCTTGGAAGGCCTAATCTGCCAACTCACAACCATCCTTGCTGCCACATATTTGTAGAATCTTGATCAACTATTTTATTTAAGGTAAACATACCTTGATCATGTAAATATAGATCATTTCTTTTGGAATAAATGTACCATTCCCGCAACCTAATATGACATCAACTTCGATACAAATAATCCTTCCATTACTGACCTTATAGGATAGAAATCAACCAATAATGGGGAAGGATAAAACTGTGGATTTCTAGTTATTAGAGACATTTTTAGTAATCTTTCTATCACTCCTAATCTAATCCAAGAATGATCTCAAAATGAGGCATTTCTATGCAATTAATATTGTTGAGACCCGAAACTGACATCCCCATTAACCTATTATACTCTTCACCTATACCTTTTTGGCCTACTTAAAGCTTGAGTGAATGGCAAAGATGCTACCATTTGCTAGTAATAAGGTCATAAGTTAAAGTATGGTTAATTCATGCATTTTGTGATTTATAGAGTTAAGGAATTAAATATTTCATGTACTAATGCTCAATTTTTCATATGTGAATCTTCGACCTCTAGATGTCTAGCGTTCCTATACCAGCTCAGCTATCAGGTACCTGCGCACCAAGACTGCTGCTGTTCGAATCGAATACCAAGCGCATCCGATACTAAAATAACATCTGTTGTGATCCGGTACCAACATGCACTATTATAATCCGGTACCAACACGCACTATTATGATCCGGTACCAACGACCACGCACTGTCATGATCTGGTACCACCTTTTGCACACTGTCATGATCTGGTACCATCTACCTGTTACGATCCAGTACTGATATGGAAGAACCTATTGCACTAAGTTAAGAGCCAAATCTCGCATAAGTCAATTGGTGGACGTCTATTTTCTTTAGCAAGGCTATGATAAGAATAGTTTGTTGATTGCCTCATCCTCATGCACTTCATGTCATGAGGATGAAGCTAAAGATGTAACCGAAGCTAAATATGTAAATCACTTCGCCTCCTTGTGTTTCACGATTCAGACTATTAAATAGTCATGGCAAGGATGGTAGAGGTAGTAGGAGAGTTAGCATATTACCAATATGTAAAGCAACGTATGATAGTACAGAACATATCCTGAGTGAAGATTGTCATTTTATCTCTATACTCTGATTATCTATGATTAAGTGTGATTTGAGTTGTTAACGAAAGTTTTGATTTTATGTTTTGAAATGTGAGTGAGAGTAATGTGTGTGTTGAAGACAAGCCTCCTGTAGACTTCAACAGCTGACCTGTTGAAGCGGCAAGGGCCCACCGCCCAACAAAGTTCAACCTATTTGTAGATTAGCATTAGTATTTGTTTTCAGTAGTATAAACATTGGATTAGCTAAAGCTTTAACTCTGTTAGATGATAGCAGTACAACTTATATTAATATTTCCATTTTATAATTGCTTAGAGATCTTTAATTGCTCTGTTTTTGCATATGCCCTGTTTCTATTCTCATGAATTTGATTTCCTTGAGTGATCATAGATGTTGGAAGAAATAGTCAAAACTACTTGGATAAGAACTAGTGAAGTTCATTTTGAACCACAACAGAACCACCATATTGACTATTGAACTACCCATGCTATGCTTTGTTGATTGATGTGTGATTTCCTTTCAGAAGTGTGGATTGCATAGTTAGTTTTTTGGGTCAGATATCAGAGTTGATATATCAAACCAATTCCATCTCATACTTGCATGTGCCATAATGGAATATATAGCCTCTCCGTGAAAGACAACCAAAGTGCATTACAGTTTTCTATTTTGATTTGTTTCCAACATGCATAATTTAGTTTAATTCTATACTCTAGACATTAGAAATTACCTTTCTTACTAGTGTCTTGTAACTCTGTTAATTACAAATCCTGGATTGATAATTAATGAGTGCATTATACCAAACATATAAGTAGCACAACATTTTGGCACTGTTGTCGGGGAGTTGCAAACGGTAGGAAGTGATTTTTAGCTTAGATTGTTTGCATAAATTTTAATGTTTTTAAAAGGCTGCTTGAGGGAGGAGGATAAAATGCTTGAGACATGAGTGAAGAGCCACGCAGCCACTAGAGTGGGGTTCTCCAAATCCAGGTTGTCTTCTTACCTTCTAGATAGAATTAGGATTTCAATTCAGCTGAAAGATCAAATTTCCATTTAATGCATAGATATAGAGATAACAAGGGTAGATTTGTAAGCTCCAAAGATTCAAAAACAAACCCCCCCACTAATCCAACTGACACTGGTGCAGGAAAATTTCCACCAACAAAAAATTCAAGGGGAGCCAGCAAGGCTCCTGAAGGAGAACCTAAAACGAAAGAATTAGTATTGGGACAGGAAGAATGTGAGTCTGCTGAACATTTATGAGACATAGAAAATCCAGTTTCTGAACCATCTATTAGTAGAATGGCAGAAGAAGAAGGAAATGCAGCTACAGAGAAATAAACCTTTGGGTTTCCAATCTTGGATATTTCCAGAAAAATCAGCATGAAGAATATCCCACTATCATCGTTACCCACTTTCAGAGGTATGTCAACTAAAGACCTAGATTTATTTTTATTCGAGTTTGACATATTATGTAGAAGCTATAACTACTCAGACGATGCTAAAAAACTTAAGATTTTTCCTGCTATAATGAAAGATTTAGCCTTAAGATGGTTCATGAGCTTAGGAGAAAAAACAATCATTTCTTGGGATCAAATGAAAGACACATTTTTATGAAAATACCAAGACTATTGTAAGGATAATGTTAAAAATGAAAATTTTAAAATGCAACAAACAGAAGATGAAATTCCTGAAGACTACTTAGAAAGGTTCTTATACAACTATCAAAAGTAAAAACTATTCACCACAGACCCAGTTGTAGTAAGAACTGTATTCTTGAAAGGTCTCAGGGACGATTGCATAGAAGTTTTAAACTTGTTGAGTTCAAGAGATGTACACCGAAAACCTTTTTTTAGAAATTGTAGATTACTATAGGAGATACTCAAGAGGACAAGCTAAAACAGGCAAAGGACCAAGAGATCCTTTTAGTAGAAATACAAAACAAAGTTTAGGGACTGTCACCAGAACTAAGTTAGGAAACTTATTGGAGAACTTTAAAACAAACATCTTAAGCACAATAAGTGACCAATTAGATACTCTAAAACTGAAAAATAAATAATAAGAAGATTCTTTAGCAATATTTTGTCATAGATGTCGAAAGAAACACAACATTGAGAAAGAATGCCCATTAAATGTCATAGAAATATGTGGTCTGTGTACACTAGAACACCCCACATCTGAGTGTCCAACCTTGCTTGAACTACAAGCCATGTATAGGGGAGGATGAGTCTCACAAGAAAAACCATACCCTTCTAGAAGACCTTGGAGAGCCCAAAATCTCAATACATTTTATGATCCTAATACACAATATCAACAACAACAATGGGGTCCTTCCCCAATGACTTATCCACAATGAACACCTTAGCAAACTCAGCCTTGGAAAGAAGGTTGGAGGGGACCTATGTATGGAAATCCATCTTACCCTACATATCCACAGTACCCTGCAAACATTTCCCAATTACTACCTGGATTCAACCCACCACAGATGCAAGATTTACTCCCACCTCCTATACAACAACAATTTACAACCCCCTTGAATCCTAATCAGCAACAAAAAGTATTTATAAATGCCAATCAACAACCACAAAACCAAGCTGCCCACAATCCTCCAAGACCAACAACAATCCCTGCCCAACCAATCCCTAACCCCAATAATCGACCCACCCACCCTGTGCAGAATACAGAAGTTCAAACCTTTCCCACCTATGAAATTCAACTACAATCAGGGAAAGTTGTAAACCAATCATATCCTGCAGTAATAATTCAGGAAGAAAATGATAATCATTCTGAGGAAGAAAACACTCAAACCACCCCTGCAGAAGAATAGGCCTCTCTTCCTATCCCAATCACTTCTCAGTCTGTACGAGTACACCAACAAATTAATCTCCCACCTTACCCCAAAAGGCTATTAGTGAAGAAACCCGACCCACCCTTGCACAGAGATATAGAAGATGAATTACGAAATGTGTGCATAAAAATACCTCTTCTCCAAGCTATTAAGGATATCCCTATATACGCCAAAATTATAAGGGATCTTTGCATTAAGAAACCAGGAAGGAAGAAGAAGGAACCTCCTCTTGTTCAAGTAGTGGGACAATTATCTGAATTTATTTCTGAAATGCCATACAAATATAATGACCCTGGAAACCCAGTTGTCACTATTGAAATTAATGGCATTTCTCTACCAAACACACTCATTGATTTGGGTGCAGCTATTAATGTAATGCCTTTTGACACTATGAAAAAKCTCCAAATCAACTAGTTAAGACCAACCCAAACCATGATCAAGTTGGCAGATAAGTCATTCATTAGCCCTGCAGGAAGTCTAGATGATGTCACAATCACTCTAGCTTCTTGGGAATATCTAGTAGACTTTTTAGTCATTTATTCTAAATCATCCTCCAAACCAGGAGACCCTGTGGTTCTTGGCTGCCCTTGGCTAGCCACAACATATGCCTTTATCAGCTGTCGGTTTGGTGAGATGACTATATCCAATGGCACACATAGCCAAAAACTTGTCCTCTTCCCTCCTACCCAACCAACACAGGAAATACCTATTTGGTTAGAAAACCCTTATGGGGAGGAAGATTGCATCAGACCTCTGTTAAAACTTGAACAAGTAAGAGGAGTACAAGAACAATCAGATGAACAAGTCTTAAGCTTATTTTTGGCTGACACAAATTGCATTGAATGCCCAAGGTCTTTTGCAAAATTGTCACATATTTTTAGTTCCAAATTTCAACAAAATTGGCACCCTGATATCACTCAATTATATACTTTATCACCAGTCTCCTCAGACAAGGAAGAAACTACTAAACTTGTTGAGATTATCCCAGGAAAACCTTTGTATGTCAACTCTAGTTTGGAACCAGAACAAAAGACACAAGTGATTGAAATGCTCCAAAGACAATTTGATGCCTTTGCATGGGATTATGCAGACATGAAAGGCATTCACCTTGAAACATGCACACATCATATCTACACTAATGACCAAATCAGACCAGTCAGACAACCTCAATGAAGGATGAATCCAACCCTTAAAGATATTGTAAAAGAGGAATTGCAAAAACTCCTTCGAGCCAATCTCATATACCCCATTTCAGATAGTCAATGGGTATCTCCACTTGTCACAATTCCCAAGAAAAATGGTAAGTGGAGGATATGTGTAGAATTCCGGGAGTTAAACAAAGCCACCCATAGGGATTAATTTTCCTTACCATTTATTGATCAGGTGCTGGATACCCTATCCGGAAAGATGTATTTTTAGTTCTTGGATGGGTTTAGTGGTTACAAATAGATACAAATAGCACCTGAAGACTAGGAGAAGACCAATTTCACCTTCCCTTGCAGCACATATGCTTATAGGGTGCTCCCTTTCGGACTTTGCAATGCCCCAACCACTTTTCAAAGAGCTGTCCTAGACATTTTCTCAGACTTGACCAATGATTGTGTGGAAGTCTACATGGATGACTTTATAGTCCATGGACAAGACTTCCAGGAAGCATTGGCCAGTTTAGAAAAAGTCTTGATTAGGTGTAAGGAAACTAACCTTTCCTTAAGTAATGAAAAATAAAAAATGATGCTCACTGAAGGTATTGTTTTAGGACATCACATTTCCCGTTCTGGCATGAGGGTTGATCCAACAAAAATTTATATCATCACACAAATCATAATACCTTCATCACAAAAGGAAGTCCACATCTTTTTAGGACATGCTGGATACTATAGAAGATTGATTCCGAATTTTACAAGCCTAGCTACCCCTTTATTTAAATTATTATCTAAAGAAGATGAATTTAAGTGGGATGATGAATGCCAAATATCTTTTGAAATTCTAAAACAAAAATTGTCAACTACCCTTGTATTAAGAGGACCAAATTGGTCCCTTCCTTTTCATATCTATACTGATGCCTCAGACACAGCCCTTGGGGCAGTCCTTGGACAAAGAGAAAATCAAATTCCCTATGCTATTTACTTCGTCAGTAAAAATCTGTCTCCAGCTAAAGTTAATTATACGGTCATAGAAAAAGAATTGCTAGTTGTAGTCCATGCTATCAATAAATTTAGACACTATATTACATGATATCAATATTTTGTACACACTGATCATTCAACCATCTGATTCTTAATTAACAAACCTGTAACAAATCCTAGAGTTACATGATGGCTCTTATTATTACAAGAGTTTAATATAAACATTATTGATAGACTTGGTAAAGATAATCTTGTGGCTGATTTCTTATCTAGAATGATTCATCTAGGAGATAATGCACTAGTAGAAGATACCTTTCCTGATGAAAATTTATTTTCTATTTCTACATTCACTCTGTGGTATGCAGATTTCACTAACTATCTTGTGACAGGGAATATGCCTCAGAAATTGTCTCCTAGAGAAAAACAAAAAGTAATTCAACTAAGTGCAAATTACATGTGGCACAATGATTGCCTCTACAAAACAGGATTGAATTTGGTGATCATGAGATGTGTAAGGGAAGATGAAATTCATGATATTTTACAAGCCTGCCATGGTGGCCCTTATGGAGGACACTTCACAGACAAAAGGACTGCTTACAAAGTTCTGCAATTAGGTTACTACTGGCCTCATATTTTCAGAGATGCTAAGACCTATGTATCCAATTGTGATGAATGTCAATGAATGGGTAAGCCTACTGCACGAGACCAAATGCCACTTCAAGCCCAAATAGTTATTGAACCATTTGAGTAATGGGATTTAAATTTTGTAGGGCCCATTAACCCTGCATCTAAAAAGAAAAATCATATACTTGTATGCACTGACTATGTGACTAAATGGGTCGAAGAAAAAGCTTTATCGGCTGCAAGTGAACAATCAGTGGTAGATTTCCTTTTTAATGATATCTTTACTAGATTTGGTGTACTTGGAGAAATTATGACTGATCAAGGAACTCAATTTACCTCTCATCTAGTCAAAGCTATTACAGAACAATACCAAATCAAACACAGGAAATCTACACCCTATCATTCACAAGAAAATGGACAAGTAGAATCTACCAACAAAGTTATTAAGTCCATTTTTACCAAAACAATACAACTGCACCATAAGGATTGGGATGACAGATTATTAGAAGCCTTATGGGCTTATAGAATCACCTGGAGGAATACAACGGGACATACACCCTATGAGTTAGTGTATGGGAAGCAAGTGCTTCTCCCTATAGAATTTCAGATCAAAACCTTCAGGACTGCAGTACAAGTTGGCATGAACTTGGATGAATCCCAACAACAAAGACTCTCGCATCTTAATGAGTTGGATGAAACCAGGCAGGAAACACTTCAAAGGACTACCCTCATTCAAGAACAAAGAACAAAATGGCATGGCAAGTATCTCAAAAAGAAAAATTTTCAACAAGGAGATTAGGCCCTATTGTATGACAACAGATTCAAGAACTTCAAAGGTAAGTTAACCATCTATTGGATGGGACCTTATGAAATTGACACTATCTACGATAATGGTTCAATCAGGATAAAGACAATTGATGAACAACAAACACCATTACTTGTGAATGGTCACCGGTTGCAAGTTTACAACAAACCTCTGTCAAAAGAAGAATTCCTGACTCGTATATTACAGAATTCAGACATGCAGATGATCAGTAAGGAAGGAGATCCTCCTACTGACCCACATTTATTGATTGGTTTATTTGAAACTTTTTGTACATAGGTGTGGATCGAATTTCGTTAATAAGATGAAGGTAACAAGAGACTCTTACCTCCTTTTGTTTTACTTTCACAAATTTTCTTTTCTTTGTGTAAGAAATTTTTTATAATCTATTTCATCCTTCATGAACTTGCTAAACATCAGTTGTAGGCATCAACAATATTCTGTTCTGTTTCGATACCAGAAATCCTGTTCTGGTCCAATACCATTCCGGTACCAAAGTCTGTCCTTCTATAGTACTATCAAGACATATCACCTAATTGACAAAGTATATTTCAAAATCTCATGTCAATTAATCTGAAGTATGAAGCCATGCAACAACCACTTAAGATGGAACCACAAAGCCAAATGCAGTATCAAATGGCAGCCCTTTTGTTGACAGCTAAAGGGAAGTATTTTAATTTCTTTTGGTTTTGTTGCTGAGAAGAACTTTAATTTCTTTTGGTTCTGTTGCTTAAAAACAAAATAAAAGAGGGACACAATCTTTACCTATGATTGCTCAAAGAACCATAATCCACTTTAAATACTAGAAGTTTCCTTTACCTAGTATTTCAACATGATTTTTACCTAGTATTTCTAGCCCTGATCTGGACCGTTGATTCACTACATGGAGTATCGGGGATCGGGGATCGGGACTTTGAAATGTTAAAATCTCTTGACAACGAGAACCCCGAAATCGTGATATGTGATTTCACGATTTAATCGCAGCCATTGAATCGAGAATGATATCTGGACCGTTGATCACAGCCTGTGTCGGAGTTTCGCGGATCGTGAATTCAAAAGGCAAAGAACACAAGGCAACGAGAATTTTGATTTCGCGATGAGTGAATTTCCGACTTAATATGAACTGTCAGATCTAGAAATAATCTATATCGTTGATTTGGTTCCATTACGGAATGTCAGAGGATCGGGAATTCCGTAGGCATGTGCATGGTGACATCAAAAATGTCGAAACCTCGATGAGAGGTTTGATCAAGTTCATGTGTTGACGGTTATATGGGCCAAGGCCTATAGCCAGCAGGGCTAGCACGTGGAAAGGGGCACATTGGCATCAACGATCGGGACTTTGAAATGACAAATTCACTTGACATCAAAAACCCCGATTTTGCGAAATGTGAAATCGTGAGTGAATCTGGACCGTCAGATCCAGAAATGACCAGGACAGTTGATTTTCTCCATATCGGAATTTTGGTGATCACGATTTGGAAGTGACAAGAACTTTGAACATTAGAAATGATGAAATCGTGATATGCGATATGGCGATTTAATCACAGCCATTGAATAAAGAAGTGATATGGACAGTTGATCTTACTTCTTCATGGAGTTTCGCGAATCAGGAATTTGAAAGGAAAAGAACATAATGTCGATATCACGATATGCGAAATCGCGATGTAACAACAACCGTCAGATCAAGAAGTGATATGGACCATTGATTCAACTTCTTTACTGAATGTCAAGAATTGGGATTTGTAAGTGACAAAAAATCTGATCGCCAAGAGTGCCGAAATCGCGAGGTGAGAAATCCCGATTGGATCTGAACCATTGGATCAAGTATTGATCGGAGGGTTACTGTTCTCTCTCACACAACTAACTATTGAGTTTGGAATCTGCTAAACAAAACAGATTGTTGATTGTGAATCGGTTATGAATTTTAGTTGCTAAGACATGTGTCCTCAGTTTGCCTAGGGGAAGTCGAAGTGGAACCGTCAAGGTAGTGTGTATAAAAGAAAATGAGAAAGACGGAATGTGGTTGGCAGTTCTGAAGTGAATATGAGATGAAATGCAGAGCAAAAAGAAATAGAGCAGAGGCATAGCATGAAATTGAGAAAATGTGTAGAGCGAGATGAAACGTAGAGAAAAAGCAGAGCTGAATGACAGAAGAAGATTGATGCAGAGCAGACCTGCTAAACAAACATAAGAAGAGAAGAATTGCAGAATAGTTTGTTGAAGATCAAATACAAAGAAAGATTGGTAAGAATTGATTTATATGTGTAGTTGTCTGTGTATTCATTATTTGATATTTTAGGGAGGTTGGGAGGTGCTCGGGAGGACTGTTGTCCTTAGAGGTTCAAGTGGGATATTGAACACAAGAAGTTGGTGCTTCCATCTAGTTAGTGTTGGAACATTCAGGAAGTTGGTGCTTCCACCCAGTTGGTGCTGGAATATTCAGGGAGTTGATGCTTCCTTCTAGTGGGTGCTAGAGAAACTAGACAGTTGGAGCTCTCAAACAAGTTGCAGCTTGTAAAACATAGGTAGTAGCCTCACATTGAGTTGGTGCTCAATTGTAAATGATGTACATAACTGAAAAAGACTACCTATCATTTCGAAGAAGAAGAGGTTTTCTCCCTTTATGGGTTTCCTCGTGAAAATATGTCTCTGTGTGTATTTTATGTGTGACTGATGGTCTTTAATTTTACTGTCCATATGTTTTATATTGTTGATGACCACATGAAGAAATATTAATAATGTTTTAACAGACTTAAAATTGTTTAATCTCACATACAACTGATTCACCCCCCCCCCCC
>ML778889.1:505631-515862 GCA_009831015.1 Picea engelmannii
ATGCATCGACCAGCGAATGGGTGAATCACCACTTCTACGTGCCATTCATCCGAGTTAGCACCAACACCTCATATGACAATAACGCGCCAAGTGTTAAGTTTAAAACCAACACAGTACCTGCATTAAGTATCGATTCAACGTGCTCATTTAACATTTCAATCAATCGCTTTAATCACAAGGTTTACTGTTAATCCATAGCTCGGGATTCATATAACAACCAACGTATAAGAAAAATTTGCAAATAGCATGCCAAGTATCAATTCGTGAGGTTGAATACGATTAACTCATGTGCCTTGAAACTATTTCCATCATACCTTTATGAACTTGCCAATGTATTTGGTGCATATCATATCATATATGTTTGCATCCCAAGGTCTTAGAACCATACAATAAAATTTGTTTATGTAAGAATCAAGTGAAAGCCCATAGCAAGGATAAAAACAATATGACCAGATCCAATATAATTTTCATAAGATCATAACAAAACCAGTAACCCTTATGCCCAAAGGTTTTAACAATGAAATACATMAAAATGCGTAATCAAGGTAAGATCAAGAACATAAGGTCTGATAAAAACTTTAGCAATCATATGATAAACCAGTGATCAAGTATCAACCGAAGACAACGAAAATCTAATCAGTGAAAAGAAGTGTTTTCACACTTGCAGTTGTGAAAAACTAAAAACGAAATTGAATTGGAATTGTCGCAAAAGATAAGACGAATGTTGATTAGCATAAAGCGACAATGATTTGTCATGATACCGCAAGGGGTGTAGGCAGCTTTTTGAGAATAATAAAAAAAAAGGGTTGGCTGCCAACAAAAACCCACCCACTAGCTCATTTCCCAGTACCTCTATCTCCAAATCCTTAGAATTAGAAGTTGGCTTGTTCCTCCAAACAAAATTCCTAAACGGATGAGAGAATTCCTATACCAATTTACCATATTGATGACAATGAATACATTTGAACGAGAAATTTGAACAATTCAGTATTTTTGTGTAAACCCTCTCATAAAAAATGATACCCAACCTCTTGAACAAACCTTATGAAGTATTAGTATCCACAAAATCTGTCGACTGAAGAAGTCTCTTTATGGCCTCGAGAAGGCCCCGAGGGCATGGTATGCCAAGATGGAATCCTACTAGTTGTCATAGAACTTTGTACGTTGTAAGTCAGACTCGAATTTTTACATGCTTAGGATGACTGATTCACTTCTACTCCTAGTTCTATATGTTGATGATTTATTGATCATTGATTGCTCGACTTCATTGATTAATGCAATCAAGAGGATTCTGCATGACAATTTCTTGATGAAAGACATGGGTCTGCTACATTTCTTCCTTGGAATTGAGACTATTCAAGATGCATCAGGCATCAAACTGTCTCAGGCCAAGTATGTACGAGATCTCCTTGAGAGATTTCACATGACAGACTACAAGTTTTCCCCAACTCCTTTCCTATCAAGAGTCAGACATGAGGATCGCAGGGACACTCCACTAGTGGACAACACACTATATAAACATCTAGTGGGGAGCTTGTTGTATCTCACACACTCCAGACCATACCTCTCCTATGCAATTGGAGCAGTCTCCAGGTTCATTCAAGAGCTGCATGATCTACGTTGGAAGGCTACAAAGCGTATCCTTCGATACGTACAGGGAACCATCACCTTTGGGATTCACTATGTAGCATAATCTACATTGGACCTCATCAAGTTCATCAATTCTGATTGGGTTGGTGATAGCATTGATTGAAAGTCCACATATGGTTACTCACTCAGTCTTGGTTATGGGCCTATGTGTTGGTCAAGCAAGAAGAAGGATGTTATTTCTCTATCTTCAGTCGAGGTAGAGTACAAAGGGGTAGTTAACATAACCCTTCAATCTATGTGGCTACAACATTTTATCACTGAGTTAGGAATTTAGTTTCATCGATCCATCACCATCTAGTGTGACAACTAGGGCACTCTGAAGTTCTACAGAGATCCAGTTCAGAGGTAGTGGATGAAGCACATCAAGATCCACATGAACTACATTTGGGACTTAGTACACAGGGGGATCATCGACCTGTAGTTCTTTCCTTCAGCAGAATAGACTGTAGACATATTTACTAAGACCTTTAATGAGCAGGAGTTCCATTCTATGTGCATTCGTCTTGGAGTGAAGGACACAGTTGCCTAACAACTATCAGTTCTTCTTTTTACATACATTGAAATTTGAGGGGGGGGGTTTTCCCATGAGGTTTTCCCTCTTTCCTTGTTTATTTCAGTGTATATTTTGTATTTGGATACCTAACATGGCCTCGTTTTCGGGAGCCATTCTTTATTTTCACCATAGTAATGTTCACGGGGGGTGTCGGAGATACTTCACACACACCTACAATTTATTTTTCCTAAGTTTTTCCCTATTTTTATTAGTCATTATTCAATCTCCTATAGTTTAGGGAGAATATTCCTCTAGGAGAATATTCTCTTCAGTACACACTTTAGTTTGATCAGTTGAATGGAGTCTATATGCCACATTGGGATCATCACCAGCTAATGCACATTTTTCTTGGGATTATCACCATAATAGCGCATTACTCATGATTCCCTTATCTCCTCCTCGCTTCAATTTTTTTCAGTCAGTTAACTGAAGACTGGGAGACTGGTTAACTCAGACTAGGTGGCAGTTCACTCTTATAACAACTTGAGAGACTAGACTAGATGGTAGTTTACTCCCATAACTGTTGGCATGTGTCTAGATCACTATATACCACCACTATGGCACAATGGATTCTCATACAATGAGCATTAGTTGAGTTATACAGAGTATATCATGTGTAAATTATCATTCATTCATTTGGTTAATTAAAATTCCTCCATTCTTTCTCTCCTGCTTCTCTTTTCTCATATTTTCTCTGCAAACTGTGTATGTCATTTACTGTCTAGATATATTTTGTGCAGGCTCAACACATTTACATAGGATACTTCGGTATGTTAGGGCTACAGTTCAGTTTGGGATACATTACAATCAAGGGAGACTCCTTTGTTGGTTGGTTTCACTAATTCAGATTGGGCTGACAACCCTGATGATCGAAAGTATACAATAGGTTTTGTTTTCATCCTTGGTTCTATACCTCTCACTTGGGATTGTAATAAATAATATCCTATTTTTCTTTCTTTAGAAGAAGTAGAGTACCGAGCAATGATTAATTCAAGTCAAGAATCCTTGTGTCTTTGACAAATCCTTTCAAAGTTTGGATTCTAGTAGGAACATCCGAATCAAAGGTCTCATCATAGTCAATATCTTGCACCTGTTGAAAGCCTTTGGAAACTAACCTGGATTTGCATCTGCTAACTTGTCCATCCACTGCGCTCTTGGTCCCGTAGACCCATAGTCACTTAACAAGTTTCCTTCCTAGAGGAAGGGGAACTAGATCCCAAGTATGTTTCTCAAGGAGGGAGTTGTACTCCTCCTGCATGGTGGATTACCAAAATGGATTTCAAACATCCTCGCCATAGGACTGTGGATCTGAATAATGAACCAAAAAAATATGTCTGGGTGGCATCAATTCAGTGGAAGTGAGTGCAAGAGGAGGTTCCTCGAAATCAGATCGATTCCTCCTAGTATCAAATGGATCCCCAATAAGATCTTATGCATCATGAAGAGTAGTCTTGGTCCACTTAGGCATGAACTAACTCTGCATCTAACTGTACTGACTCTATATCTGTATCATCTAAATCCTATGAATCAAAAATCTCATCTGAATAAGAGTTGACATGTGCATTCTCATCATCTCTGACAGGTGGAAGAACAAAAGTGTCTGCATGAGGTCGTCGAAGTACATGAGAGACCCTTTCCTCAAATTGGACATTATGCTCAATGATGAGTCAGTCTAAGGAAATATCAATGAGTCTATATCCCTTCACACCATTGGGTTATCCAACAAAGATACACTCTGTGCTTTGTGGATCAAGTGCCTTCCTCTTCTTAGAGGGAATCCTAGACCATGCACGTGAACCGAAAATACGAAAGTGGGTCACTTTTGGTTTGAGGGCACTCCAAGCATCATAGGGGGTCTTATCCTGGACAGATCTATGTAGATATTTTTTTTGGATGCAGGTTGCATAATTAAGTGCTTCGACCCATAATCTCTGTGGAAGTGACTTTGCATGTATCATGTAAGATGCCATCTCTTTTAGAGATTTTTTTTCTGCTCAACAACTACATTTTTCTACGGAGTATAAGGAACCGTGTGCCGCAACTGAATCTTGGCCTCATGACAAAGATTTTATATATCATGGTTGACATACTCTCCCCCATTATTTGTTTGGAGGAATTTCATCTTCTTTCCTGATTGTGTTTCAACAAGGCCTTTGAAATATTTGAGGTGTTGAAAGACCTCTGATTTTTTCCCAAGAAAGAAAATCCATGTGAAGCATGAGAAATAATCAACAAAAATGAGTACATACATTGCTTTACTAATTTATGGATGTGGAAAAGGGCCCATGACATCACTATGGATCATATCTAAAGGAAAGGAAGCTTTTTTAGTCTTTCCTTTGTTGAATTTCTCTTGAAGGTGTTTTCCAAGAACACATCGTACATCCCTCACCAATTCCTTTGGAGAAGTAGATGTCAGGTAGATCATCAACCATTCCCCGCTTGTTAAGATGTTGCATATATCTGAAATTTAAATTCCCAAAACTTCTGTGCCATATCCTATTGCTTTCATCAACATGGGTAAGAAGTAATGCATAATCTGGTTCAATAAATTCAGAAAATGTGTAGAGTCTGGATTGATGATTTACCTCATCGGTAGAAACCATGGAATTGGTTTGCATGTCATATATATCCATTACATCAGGTGTGAATATGAATCTCTTTCTGGTGCCATAGTTTGTCATTTGATAAACGGAGAGAAGATTGAAGGAAATTTTGGGAACATGTAGCACATTCTCAAAGCTTCTGTTTGTGAGTTCAATTCTTCCTTTGTCGGTGATCTTGACTGGAGAATTGTCCCAATCAGAATAGGAGGAACTTTGCATGTGTCCAATGAAGAGCAGACTTTTTTTTTTTCTTCCATGTGTTGTTATGCACCTAAATCTACGATCCAAGCATCGAGAGAGGAGTTGGTGGTAATCAAAGCATGGCTAGAATTTCCTTTCTTGGGATTCAGACCTTCTGGCTTCTTCTTCTTGGAACCCTTGGGGATGTGATTGTTGTAGGAAAATCTACCTGCGGACAAGTAGATCGACCTCTAAGGCTTGACCTTAACCCTAGACAGAAAAGTGCTTATCATGGAAACTGAATTTCTTTCGAATCTATCTAAGCCTAATGCATGAGAAGGGAGAGTAACAGAAGTACCTCTTAACCGACGTTTGTCCCTGCACGCTTCGAGTTGCGCTCCAATCCTTTGCTCCTCGCTGAGGTCTGTGGACAAAAAAAGATACGACCACTTCCTACTCTATTGACATTAGCTTGAAAACAGATCTATCACTGAATGATAAGTTCATGTAACATCAGACAAAAACTAGAAAGAAACAAGCCAAGCGTGTCATATTAATGAGAATAACGACAACAGTGCTTACAATTGTAGATGCGAATGCGACATCTTCGTCAAGTCCTCTTCGTCTAACCCTTGCCTGAACGATCCACAACCTAGATGACAGCAGCTTCAATGATTTCCCTCTTTTGGATGACTGCAAGTTTCCTCCAAGATCATAAGTTTCACACATTCAGTTCTCCCCCTACTTATGAGATCACAAGTTTGGTGTAATTCTGCATTTTCCATCCTCACCTATGAGATCATAGGTTTGACATTCTCTATTTTCAGTCTCTGTATCACTTATGAGATCATAAGTTTGACATTCTCTATTTTGCAGTTCCCTTTCACCATTAGAAAGCTTGCTTATATAGCCTTGGAGAGGCTCAACAATCTTGAGATATCCTTGGGGAAGGTGAGGATTTTCCTCCTTCAGTTGAGGATCTACCCTAGGATCATGGCTGGAGTAGGGATTYRAATCCAACTGCTTTCCAAGAATGAAAAKATGCTTCCCCCRTTCATCTCAACAGCTTAACAATCRCCCAGAATAGGTAGCGCTCCCTCAAAGGGGCCATCAGAGCGCTGTAGCGCTCCCTAGTAAGCTTTAGGGGGCRCYAGCGCCCTCAAAATYTATAGCGCTCCCTCAAAAGGGCTAGGGGAGCRTTATAACGCTCCCTGACAGTGTATTGGGGAGCGYCGRCRCTCYGAGATAGTGTAAGGGGGAGCGCTCCTCTCCAAAACTCARKTTTTTKGGTGCTTTCAGATGGMAAAAGGTTGTTTGACTTCAGTAGATCAGTTCTCCTCCTTCAAATMAGTCATGTGGGATGTTATAAGTGTCCCCTTAGTGTCGTTATCATGGCATTATGTCTGAACCTCCTTTGCGACACTAGTGACCAACTTGCGACACTTGCGAAAGTTGTGGGGAAGATGCGACACTTACAACACTTGATAGGGACAACATGACACTTATGCAGCTGAGAAATTTTGCCATGTAACAGAATGCCCCCCAAAGTGTGAAGTTAGAAGATGCCAACTGATAACTGAAATACTTTGTAGATTCTCAAGAAAGGGTATAGACTCGGAGAACTTGACAGAAGCTGCACACAAACATCCAACAAATATCATGACATATTTCAAAACCCAAGGCAGGCATACCTATGCTTGGGTGATCAAGACTTGCAAGATATGGACGCCATAAAATACACTGCGGATCCATAATTGTATTGATAAAAGGGTATAGCCACTAAAAATACACTGTGGATCTATACTCATATGACATGAACTGATCGTAGCCACGAAGAATACACAGTGGATCTACGAGATGACAAGACATAGCCACGACCAATACAAAGTGGATCTATGTAACAGTGTATGTGTCATTGTTCAATAAGATTCCTTCGCAACCTGGGCAAAGCATATATCAAAGTGAATTACTCAACCCAGGGTCTTCTTCCCAATCCCAATATGGCACGAATCTAGCCATGTGAATAGATGTCTTGGTGTCGAACATGGCAGAAACCACTTGATTACTGGTCAATGAGGTAGACCGTTAACAAGTGCGAGGGAGGTCACCATTAATGTCAATGATCCCCAAGGTACCTTAGTACATTCCACCGAATGTGAATAGATGAGTTGAAGTCGAACATTCGTGGAATCATTCGATCAGAGGTCAATGATGTAAACCCACTGTCAAATGTGAGGAGGCCTGCCATTGAGGCATGCAGGTCCCAAAGTACTAAATGGTTTCTAAGCCTAATTCCTGGATAATGTGTTGAAGTCGACAGGAATAGACTCGTCGAGGGAGGGCCTTGATGTATCCCCCATCAATGACACGAAACGGACATGGAGATGTAATTGGTAAATCAAAAGAACATGGACTGACATGGGTTGTGAGGCAAGATATTTGGGATGGTTGACTCTTGAGGCGGATACTTCCCTTGAACACTGAGGCACAACAATGAACATGACATGGACCAAAACTATGCAGTGGGTACCGTGACTTGTGTCAGGTGACTCAAAGGAGTGAAAGGAAACTCAAAGGATTGGCTCAGTGCAGAGGTTTAGTGGATTATGATGTATGCAAAGTGACAAAGTGCCGTGTTCAAGGGCGACTCTAAGAAATCCTGGATGATGTTCTCAAGAGACTGCTTGGCTTGATCCTTTCAATTTTTCCCCCATCCAGATAGATGAGTACCTCTTTTTGATTTAATGAGCTCGAGGGGGATAACACAGGCTCGATATAACTCACCTTTGGTAAGTTCCGCTTCCTTTGTTTAACGAACCGGAAGACGTAAGGGTTCGTTCCCATATGGGCCTATCGATGTGTGCTTTAACGAGTCCAAAGACAGAAAACTCGAAGGTTTTTCGGGATTATAGAGTTTGGAAAAACACTTAAAAGAGCACTCTCTCAGTTCCTTTTTCGTACAGTAGTCTGACGAGACTGAAAAAGGGTTAAACTATTGCTCAAAAGACGCTCTTTCTGACCTTTTAACGAGTGTGAAAGAAAGCAAGATCACTCGACAATCTTTTCATATTTAGAGAGTCTGAAAAGGGTTTAAAGGAGACTCCAGGGTGGTTCCTTTTTCGTATGTTCGTATCCATACGAGTTCGAAAAAGAGATAAAACTTTACCCGGTTGCATTCTCATGTATTTACGAGCACGAGAAAGAACAAAGACTAAGCTCGGTACTCTGCCCCCAGCTTGAAAGCTGGTGGCTTGACTCCAGAGTGATCATCAAAGGCTGGAGACATGCCCCCCAAGCTTCAATTCATTCACCGACTTTGAGGTTGTCACCAATTTCTGTGCTAGATGGAGAAAAAGGATACAGGTGGATGAAATGAAGGTTCAAAAACGAGACCTAACAAAAGACTCGACTCGACATCTACGAGATCTGGTGAAAGACTCAACTTGAAGGGAGAGGTGATTGTTTCATTTTTTAACGAGCTTGACACAGGAAAAGAACTATGCTCAAGGTTCCAGGTTCGATCCCTAGATTCCTGTTTCATTTTTTAACGAGCTTGCTACAGAGAAGAAAACTATGCTCAAGACCTCTGTTTCATTTTTTAACGAGCTTGCCATAGAGAAGGGAAACTATGCTTGTGATGCCCCCAGCATGAAAGCTAGTGGCCTCTGTTTCATTTTTTAATGAGCTTGCCACAGAGAAGAGAAACTATGCTCGTGATGCCCCCAGCATGAAAGCTAGTGGCCTCTGTTTCATTTTTTAACGAGCTTGCCACAAAGAAGAGAAACTATGCTCGTGGTTTCTTCTTGATCATGGCTTCCAAGAGGATAATGCTCTGGAAGGATACCATTTCAAGGGAAAAAACTTGGTCATGGCCTCCAGGAGATCTTTACTGGATGGAAGATAATCACTCGAGGGGGAACACATGTCGAGGGTCACGACAGGAGCAAGGAGATCGAGCTCCAATAACCCTACCGAAGAGATCACCATGTCAACTACTGGATCCAAATTGTCGGAAGTTGAGGTCATGGGAGATAACGCCACATAATTGACATGCGGAGGGGGTGATACTGTCTGCATATAATAACCAGTTAGGGAGGTAACCCAGTCAGGGCCGATGAATGAAAGTTGATCAATAGTCACAATTATTCCATCGTGAGGAAAAGATATCACACGGAAAAGAGTGGATACAATAGTTTTCATAGCATAGACATAATCCCGCCCAAGGAGTAAAGAGAAATCCAAGGGGTCTCGAACTACCATGACATCGATAAAGACAGTTTTCCCTCCCAAAGTTACAGGAAACTGAGGGAGGATCCCTAAAGGTTGACTAGTCCCTCTGTTAAAAGCTAACAGATTCTGTGTAACCGGTGCAAGCTGCGGACAACCCAAAGCGTACCAATCAACAGAAGACAAAATACTAACAGACGCGCCTTCATCTATCAGCGTTTGAGGAACGTCCCGACCACGAACCTGAACTGTAATCTGGAAAGGAACGTGAGAGGGAAGACGAGGTCCAGCTAGCGCACCCCAATCAAAAAGGATGGCTTCAGTACTTGGAGGGGGTTCCATAGGAGGAGGAGGAATGCCCCTAGGCACGGTAGAGTCTGTATTAACAAGAAAAACATGGGCAGTATCGGGTTTACTCTCTAGAAGGAGGGTAGGATCGATCGATGATTGGATCGGATCGACCAATGGTGGACTTGGATAGACCACGTTGGCACTCTTCAGTGGAAGAGTGGGACTGACCGAGGAAGGGACTGGATCAGTCACTTTGACATTCCTTAATGGAGGAATGGGATCGACCGATGGCGAAACTGGATCAACCACTTTGGTTTCATTCTCCAAGGGAAGAATGGGGTCGACGGGTGGAATCGGATCGACCTCTTTGGTGTCACTCTCTAACGGGAAAGTGGGATCGATCGAGGATGAAAACAAATCGACCACTTTTGTATCACTCTTTTGATGAAGAGTGGAGTTGATCGATGACGGAACTGGATCAGCTACTTGGGTTCGTGGTTCAATCGAGGAGGAAACTAGATTGACCACCTGATCAACCGGATTGACCGAAGATGGAACCGGATTGACTAGTCCATCAACCGATGATGGGTTGGAGGAAAGCTTATGATAACCTTTTGGAAGTTGAATTTTTTCCAAAAGAGAAGAAGCCTCGTCCATACGAGGACAAAGGTGAGAGTAATGATTACCTTTACATAACATGCAAGGGAACTTGACAGTTTTCTTC
>ML778889.1:529468-547399 GCA_009831015.1 Picea engelmannii
AAGGATCAGTGGGTAAGTCTTCTCAGGTCTAGGGATGGGCACATATGGTTTCTTGTATGCTTTTGAAGATCCTTGAATAGAGATGAGAGGAGGTGGAAGCTTAGGAATGGAATATACATCTTTTCCTTTCCTTCTAGAGTTACCAAACAATGAAACCTGGCAAGAGCTTCCAAATCCTGTTTAGGATTGGGATTTTGTAGACCTCGGTTCCCCAGTTCCTGCTGGTGTTTATGATGCTAATACTTTATCTATTGGTTTTCCTCATGATTTGAGAGGCCTGATCCGATATCTCCCCGATGCTGGGGAGTTTATTGAGTATATTCTCTATAGATTCTTATTGTTGCTGACAGAGATAGAAAATTGAGGGTCTAATGAAGCCTCGCTTCTTGAGGTTTTCCCAAGTAAGGATTTGATTATGTACCATGAGACAAATAAAGGTGGATACTTTCATCCATATCTTAGATTTCCATATGATATTCCATATGTGCTCTTTCATTTGATTGTGAAAAATTTCCCGAAGGGAGTAGGCCTCTTTGATTGTAAACGTTCCAGCAAGGGTGTGCCCCCAACGAAGAATGTCCTAGCCCTTGCTAATATGAATCTTCCTTTTGCCTATTATGTTGTTCCAGAGTTGTAATTCATATGATTTTGGAGTGTTAAGATATTGTGGGATCATTTTCCAGCTTCACCAGGGGGATGATGAGAGACATTTAGCCATAGGTTGTTGACCTTGAGGTTATCCATCCCTTGGATGTGATCCTGAAGGGGGCATAAACTATCCATTATTTGCAACAGAGGGAGTTGCTACCAAGAATCCATATAGAACAGAGCATTACATCCATTCAGTATTTCACAAAATGCATGAGCTTGTATGAGAGGCCGATTCTGCCAGGCTACATTCCAAATATTGGAGCCTTGGATCTGTTCATTGAGTCAAATAAGTTGTGCTTGTGGAATATGTGGGGTATCTATTTTATCCCAAATTTTAGCCCATATTTCAACTGGATATTTGAGATAGTACCACCAAATTTTCACTCCCATAATGTTATTTATCTTTCCTGGGTCTTAGAGGCCCAATCCCCCCAAGGATTTTGGTTTGCAGACTTTTTCCCAGCTGACTAGGGCCCATTTTTTCCCCGAACCATGACCATTCTAAAGGAAATTACTCTGTAGGTTTATTATACTTTTTATAACTGTTTGTGGAGAATCCATAGCTGAGAACATATAGGCAAGGATATCTTGGAGCACAAATTTTAAAAGAATAAGTCTGGCAGGGAGGTTGAGGGATCTGATGGTCCAGGTGTTCAAGCGATTGTAAATTGAGAGGATAAGGGAGTCCCAAGAGATATTATAAGAAACTAAATATGATATGGGAAGGCTCGGGTAATTTTATGGAAGGAAGCTCTTGGGTATGCCTAGAAGGTGATAAATGTGGTGTTGTACTATAGGGGGGTATTAAAGACGAAGAGTGATTTATCCAAATTGAAAGTTATTCCCAAGGATTCACTGGAATTCGTGAGGATGGTGTTGAGACTGTTGGATTCCTGATTAGTGGGAGTGTTCATGAGCATGGTATCATCCACAAACTGGCTATGGGAGGTAGCAAGTTGTAGTCCATGGAGAGGGATCCCTTGAAGGGAACCATTCGATATCGAGGCTATTATATAGTGTCCCAAGTATTCTTCCATGATGATAAAGAGAAAAGGGGATAGAGGGTACCCTTGAAGGATGCCTCGAGAGGGGGAAAAGGGTTGGGAGGGGACACCATTTACTAGAATGGTAAAGAAATTCGAGTAGGTCAGCTTCATTATCCAATATATCCAGTCACTATTGAACCCAAAATATGAAATAAGAGAATACATGTAGTGCCAACTAAGTCGATCAAAATATTTAGAGAGATCAAGATTAATGAGCATACCTGTGGTGCATTTGGACTTGAGCGAATGAATCACCTCATGAACCAAGATGACACTATCCATGATTTTCTGCCCTTCAACATAACCTGACTGCTCCTTGGATTTGATGAAAGGAAGGATAGGTTTGAGTCGAAGTGCGATGACCTTGGTGATGATATTGTAAATAGCGCGTTAAAGTGCGAAGGGTTTGAATTGCTTAGGGTTGGTGACTCGTTCCTCTTTGGGTATGAGAGTGAGAAAAGTGGAATTTAGGGCTTGTTAGCACTCTGTAATTTTCCCAAGGCTGTGGAGGTAGTCATGGAGGAAACATCAAACCACTTCGAGTCTTGGATCTAGCCCTCCAAGACTCAGAGAGGGATATCTCTGTTTGATATAGATTTGTTTGAATAGATATTAGGCTAGCTAATGAGTTCAGAGTTTGGATTTTAGATTTGAGGTGTTTGGCTGAAGGACTGCTTTAGAATTCCATTGGGCTATGGGGTTTGTGACAAGTTTGAAATTAAACATAGGTCTATAAGGTATTTTTACAGGGAAAGGTAATGCAAACGTTGGATAATTTAGAAATAAAATGATGTAGAGAAGTAACAGACGAGATAATCAACTACAACAAAAAAACATTTAAGAATTTCTTTATTGTAGTATCATAGGAAAACATTTAGATTTTCAAAAGCACTGCATAGAGTATCAGAGATAAATTCTGCGTTAAATCTTCTTTTGAAAATTAGAAAGAGAGAAACATAATGATGACTGATTGTAATCACATTCAACGAAGAAAGAAAACTTCACCAATCGTCAACATGCAGGAATCCTGTGAAAAAGTCCCTTTGTATTCCTGATGAATTTGAAAAATATTACAGAGAACAACCTTCCCAGTCACAAGAATCAACAACCTTTTACATTAAAATCATATCAATAAATAGGATATATCCCCTCTCAAGTTTAGGAAGTTGGATTCAACCACCTCAACCAGAAATAGCAACAAATCCCCAAAAATCTGGAACTGTCTGCCATGAAAGACGGGCCAAATTTCTACAAAAAAGGGGTCCAATCAGACATATGTTTCTCTTCAATGCTGACACATGGGACAAAAATGAAGGAGTTTATTGTATATGAGCATGTTCTATACAAAACCTCCTTTGGTTTCGCCAAATTCACCTCCAGCTCGCCGAAACAGCCCCCGCAAAATCAGGACTGTAACAGAAAAATGAAAAACTGAAAAAATGGGGCTCGAAGATGGCTTCGATTCTCCCTACTCATGATACCTATGCAAAAAATGGGAGATTTTTTTTCTTCAGCCCATGTGAAACAAAAAAATATTTTGGTTTTTTTTAATTCATCTCCGTTTTCCCAGAAACGCTTTTGAAAAATGACTGGTTGAAAACGCTGCGAAAGCAGGTTTTTTTTGGGAAGGGTGGTATTCCAAACCCCCCCTGAGGTGGTAAGTAGTTTTTTTTTGGGGGGGGTTGCTGGCTTGTGGATATTCCACATGTCCATGGGTGTTTTTAGTAAACTACTTCATTCTGGATCCCACCCCTAGTTAAACTTTAGATGGCAAGGGGGGGTTCAGAATTTTTTATGACCGTTGATTTGAGTTTATGTGGGATGTGATGTGATGTTTAGACTTAGGATAAATGTTTTAGTTTTGTTTTTAGTTTTTTGTTTTACTTATTTATGTTTATATGTTTTACATTTTTGTTTATTAATTTTATTTAAAATATGTTTTGTTTTTATATGATATGTTTTAATAAGTTTTATTTTATTATTTGTTTTAGTGTTTTAATATATGTTTTTTATAATTGTTTTGTGTTTTCTTTATACATTTTATAATTTGTTTTATTTAATTAATATATGTATTTGAATTTGTATTTGTTTAAAGTTAATTTAATAAACACTAATCTTATTACTAACTTAATTATTAATTAATTAATTAATTAATTAATAACTAGTCTAACATATTTTAATCAAACTAACTATACTAATTTTATTACTAACATTATTAACCAATTGATTTTTCTTTTAACCTAAGTTTGTTTATTCATGTAGGGATAAAATTGGTGAAGGGGTGAAGGAATGCAGGGTGAGGGACTGAAGGGCGCAACGGTGGATGAAGGATGCAGTAGGGTGATGAAGGATCGGGCGAAACGGGTGGAGGGGAAAATGGAATTAACTGAGCCCAGTAAGACATATGTCTTCATCATGGGAGAAATGCCAAATAAGCAGCTGAAAAATCAAGTTGCTATGATTATAAGACCCCAACATAGGCTCCACCTAGGGATGGCATCTCTTTTCGGGAGGTGTCAAGGACCACTGAACTCTGAACATGCAGATCGATGCTTTATTCTTTGGGATGATCCCAAAATCTTATTCTGAAACCTGTACCTATTTTGATCTTTTAGCTGAGACAAAATAAAAAAGAACATTGCTGAAAAATAGATGCTCAAAATGTTGATCTTATTCACACTCTCCTATCCTAATCAATTGCAATCACTGCTCAACTAGGTAATGGAAAATTTTCAATGGAGCTAATCTAGCAGTTGATCTAATAACTCTGTTCTTCCGCTATCTTTGATAAAACTCAGAAATAAGTTTGTTAATCGTGCTTGAGAGTAATTTCCAGCCACGTCTTTACAACACAAAGCCCTGGGTCTATGGAGAATTCCAAAGACTTTGGGAATCAATGGGTATTCTAAAGAGAGAAAATCCTCCATATAGACATCTACAGGATCATGATAAACCTAACTTATCTATTGATGTTCAAATTCAACCGTTTTAACCTCATGATTTGGTACTATAGTTAAGCTATTTGCATCCTCATGCACTTCCTGACATGGCTGCAACTTTTCTGATGGGTTCTGAAATGATGCTTCTGCTGAACACACCCTTGTAGCTGTCTGTCTAAGCATATCCATATCATAACATTTTTTTAAATCATTAGGGGTAAATGTACACTGACTTTGAAAACACACATTATCCAGAATATCAACCATAGGGTCATAAAATGCTTTAGATAATGGTGGCATTGGATCTACTGGTACTTCGTGGCTTACACTATGACTTTCAACTAGAATCTGACCAAGATTCCCCCTAAAAATTTGGAATGAATTAAAGCACAGAGGCAATGAATCAAGATGGATCAACTCATCACCTATTTCGGGCTTCATGATTTCATCTGAGGTTTGAACTTCAAGAAGGCTCAAGGGTTGCACCTCTCGATCATCTTTTGTATCTCCCTTGTTTTCCTCAACTGATGTATTAGAACATCCCTCTTCCTTTCTATGTGCAATATGCTTGTAATGTTTCCTCAGGAGCGAGGAAAAACATAAGGGCATGCAGTTTTCATTTTCTTGAAAATTTTCTGCATTTTGATAATTGTTGTCATTATTTCCATGTACAGATTGATTGTTCTGTTGGGATTGAAAATGATATTCTTCCTCCCAATAGTATGTTGCTAATTTCTCTGGAAAATTCATATCGATATCGTCCTCATCATACTGATCATGCTTGGGTAAATCATCCATGAATGAAATGTCATCAAACATGCACATCATATCAGCTGATGGCTCTTCAACAAGATGCGTTGGAGTTTCATCTTTGACTGTATTATGAATCAAATAGATGAAATAATCCTTTGGTGGTCCAGAATATAGAGGCTGGGATGAAAAATGTTTGGGGACATTGATCCTTTTATGTTCTGGTGCTAATGGAACATAATTTCTTTGAACATCAAGCTCATCTTTCTTGCTAATATTTTGTATCATCTCTCTTACAGTGTTTGCCAGAACATCTAGTTTCACTTCCGAGCATGTCATTCGTTCCTCTTCTATTCTATCTTCCTCTTCTACCCTTAATTTTGCCTTTCAGTTCAACAAGTTATCTTCCACATCAACTACAACCTTTTTCATTTCTTCAAGGCTTGCAGTGTTCCTATCTCTTAATTGGAATGCCATCTCAGGATCAAAGGCATCTGGGTAATGCAAGTGAGATGATCCTGGGGATGGCCTTATATCAATAGGCATTGCATGATACACCAAGTTGAACCTTGCTGAAAATTTATGTACTATCTCCCTTGGCTATCTTTTCAAATGGTCATACTCTTCTAGGATGAGAAAGACATTTCTCATGATCACCCATCAATCTAGGAAAACTTGCATGAACTGATGAAAATTTTTTATGCTTGCAATTGGAAGGTTTTTAAACCAATTTTTGACTTTACCTTGCAAAGACAAGGCAAACATCCTGATATAGACATCATCATCTTCAACCTCATAGAGGTCAAGGAAATATTTAAACCTCTGGATGTGTTTTTCAACAGAGATATTAGCATTATCTCCATCAAACCTGGGCAGATTATTGATATAATTTGCAGGCCGAAAGTCATGGAGAATGGAAGATAAAACTAGAGGTTTGTATCTGTCTGGGATTTTGGCAGGTACATGAGGTGAAGCAAGAGGCTTACAACCATCTGGATGTTTAGCAAGAGTAGGAGAGAAAGTAGGAGGCTCATGTCTCACTAGGCCTTCTACATGTGCATATGGGATGTGCATAGGTGTATGAGTATGTACATGATCTACAATTGGGGATCTGATCTCTTGAGGCTCATCAATCAGCAGGTGGTCAATGCAATCTCCAACAATGTTCTTTTGATCAGGTTTAGAATAAGATAAGACATAATTACAAATAAAACCAAAGAAGTCTTGAATGCAATTTGGGCTTGAGTACCTGATCTCTCTTGGATGCTTGGTCATGCTTCAGGTTCTTCCTTTAGTGGAGTCTTTGAGTTGGTATTGTCTGGAGCTAATTGGAGTCGTCAGGTGAATGATATCATCCTTCCTATGTCTGGTCACTGTCCACCATCAATGATCATATCTAAAACTTTGAAGTGTACTACTGGGGAAAATTCCCCAATATGGTCGCCATTCTATTAGCACTCTGTAATTTGCCCAAGGCTGTGGAGGCAGTCATAGAGGCAACATCAAAACCACTTAGAGTCTTGGATCTATCCCTCCAAGAATCAGAGAGGGATCTCTCTATTTGATATAGATTTGTTTGAATAGATATTATGCTAGCTAATGAGTTCAGAGTTTAGATTTTAGATTTGAGGTGTTTGGCTGAAAGGAATGCTTTAGAATTCCATTGGGCTATGGGGTCTGTGACAAGTTTGAAATGAAACACAGGTCTATGAGGTATTTTCACAAGGAAAGGTAATGCAGACATTGGATCCTTTAGAAATAAAATGATGTAGAGAAGGAACAGACAAGATAATCAACTAAAACAAAAAAGCATTTAAGAATTTCTTTATTGTAGTATCAGAGAAAAACATTTAGATTTTCAAAAGCACTGGATAGAGTATCAGAGATAAATTCCGTGTTAAATCTCCTTTTGAAAATTAGAAAGAGAGAAACATAATGATGACTGAGTAGAATCACATTCAATGAAGAAAGAAAACTTCACCAATCGTCAACATGCAGGAATCCTGTGAAAAAGTCCCTTTGAATTCTTGGTGAATTTGAAAAATATTACAGAGAACAACCTTCTTGGTCACAAGAATCAACAACATTTTACATTAAAATGACATCAATAAATAGGATATATCCCCCCTCAAGTTTATGAATTCATATTCAACCACCTCGGCCAAAAATAACAACAAATCCCCAAAAATCTGGAACTGGTCGCCATGAAAGACGGGTCAAATTTATGCAAAAAAGGAGTCCACTCAGACATTTGTTTCTCTTCAATGCTGAAACCTGGGAAAAAATTGAAGGAAATTGTTATATATGAGCATGTTATGGACAAAAACCTCCTTTTTTTTTTCCAAATTCGTCACCATCTCGCCAAAACGGCCCTCACAAAATCAAGACTGTAACAAAAAAATGAAAAAGTAAAAAAATGGGGCTCGAAGATAGCTTTGATTATCCCTGCTCATGGAACCTGTGAAAAAATGGGGAGAGGTTTTTGTTCTTTATCCCATTCTGAACAAAAAAATCTTTCGAGTTTTTAAAATTCATCTCCATTTTCCCATAAACACCTTCGGAAAACGACTGGTTGAAAACGCTAGGAAAGCAGTTTGTTTTTAGGAAGGGTGGTATTCTAGACCCCCTTGAGGTGGTAAGTGGTTTTAGGGGGGGTTCCATTGGCTTGTGTGTCTGCCACGTGTCCATGGGTGGTTTTAGTAAACTACTTCATTATGGACCCCCCCCTCTTGTTAAACTTCAGATGGCAAGGGGGGGTTCGGAAATTTTTATGACCGTTGATTTGAGTTTATGTGGGATGTGATGTGATGTTTAGACTTACGATAAATGTTTTAGTTTTGTTTTTAATTTTGTTTTAATTATTTATTTTTATATGTTTTACGTTTTTGTTTATTAATTTTATTTAAAATATGTTTTGTTTTTATATGATATGTTTTATTAAGTTTTATTTTTCTTAGTGTTTTAATATATGTTTTTTATAATTGTTTTGTGTTTTCTTTATATATTTTATAATTTGTTTTATTTAATTAATATATGTATTTTAATTTGTATTTGTTTAACGTTAATTTAATAAACACTAATCTTATTACTAATTTAATCAACTAACTTAATTATTAATTAACTAATTAATTAATAACTAGTCTAACATATTTTAATCAAATGAAATATACTAATTTTATTACTAACATTATTAACCAATTGATTTTTCTTTTAACCTAAGTTTGTTTATTCGTGCAAGGATAAAATTGGCGAAGGGGTGAAGGAATGTAGGGTGAGGGACTGAAGGGCACAGTTGTGGATGAAGGATGCAATGGGGTGATGAAGGATTAGGCGAAACGGGTGGAGGGGAAAATGGAATCAACCGAGCCCAGTAAGACATATGTCTTCATTGCGAGAGCAACGCCAAATAAGCAGCTGAAGAATCAATTTTATATGATTATAGGACCCCAACAGGGCTGAGAGCACCTGACCTGCAGTTTTGGACTCCTCCACTAATTTCCAGAGCTCTTCTCATATCATCGTCCAATAGTGGTGGAATAAATTTGTGGTGAAGCCATCTGGCCGAGGGGAATTTCCTAATGACACTTATTTAACAACCTGATCCACTCTTCCTGTGTGATTGGTCTCATTAATTCTTGATTATGATAAGGTGTAATGAGGGATGTAATATTTTGGGTTACATGATTAATGTTTGGTGTTCTATCAATGGGTGTTTCAGATAGTAGCTCTTTGTAGTAAATGACCAACTTTGTTTCTATTTCTCCATGATCCAATATTGTGTTACCATTTGCATCTTTGAGATTTTTGATACAATTGATGTATCGTCTGTGGATCATGGAGTGATGGAATAAATTTGTGTTCCTTTCCCCTTTCTTGATCCATTGTACTTAGGATTTTTTCTTCCAAAGGATTTCCTCCTGCTGATGTCGATCTTCGAGTTGTTGTTTCAGGCGATTCTCCTCCTATATTAGAGCATCCAAGTATCCCAATAAGATTGACTCTTGTTGGATATACTCTAGTTGTTTCTCTAAGGACTTTTGTGCTTGAAATATATTTCCAAAGACATTCTTTTTCCAGTCACAGAGCTACTTCTTGAAATCTTTTAATCTTTGTTGAAATATGTACATCTTTGTGCCATGCATGATTTCTGCATTGGCCTACCAGGTGCAGGAGAGGTCAGGAAAGTCTGGGTGGGTTAGATAGAATTTTTCAAAATGAAAGGGATTGAGTTTGGGTGTAGCTATCATATCCATCCACAATTGGATTGGCCAATGATCCAAACCCAATTTTGGGAGGATTTTTTCTTCGATAAAGTGTCCCTCTAGAATTAGGGTTTTCGAGATTAAAAAGCGATCCAGTCTGTAGAATGTTTGCTGGGATCCAATACATTTATTGGACCAAGTGAAGGATCCATTTTTGGTTTCGATGTCAATAAAATTGAGGTGATAAATGAGGTTTCTAAACATGTTTTTGTCCTGATCCAGTCGCTTTGATCCCCCTCTTTTTTCTTCTAGAGTGAGGATGATGTTAAAATTCCCTCCCAAAATCGAGTGCTTTTATCCTATTAACACTTCCAAATAGGAGATATTACTTAGGAAATCATCCTTCTCCTGACTATTTTGAGGACCATATGAATTCGTGAGTACTCCCTCCTTGTTGGATCCAATAGCCCGATAGTGTGTTGTAAGTGTACCAATGGTAGAGAAGGCCTGGTCAACAATAAATGTGGTTGGATTCTAGAGAATATACAAACCTCCTTTTGTACCTTTTGAATCAGTATGTATGAAGTTGCAGTGTCACCAACATATTTTAAACAATTCACCTGACATTTACCTTGCACATTTTGTTTCTTGTAACAAAATAATGTCCAGATCCTCTACCTTGATGTAGTTATGAAGAATCCTTTGTTTGAATATTTCATTTAGGCCCATTAAATTCCATGTGATGATCTTCATCATGAGGAGTTGTGTGGTGGGGAGAAGAAACCCTTGGTGAGACGCTGGATCTATCCCAAGTTAATCATGAAATTACCTACCTCCTTGATCAATTGTTGGGATGATTTACACCCTCATTGTTTTCCCTCTTTAGGTATCTATCTAGGATTCATACTTATGCCCAGTATAGAAGTATCACCAGCTATGAATTCAATGAAAACCTTATGTACCTTTATGAGCTTCTCAATTGGTATATATTTCAACTCCTTCTTGTTAAAGGCATCCTCTATCATTTCTAGATATATTTCCACTATTTATCACTCATCCATATGCATAATAGCATCGCCTCCTTCATCAAAATCATTTCCTAGTTCTAGCTAATCTAGAGAGTCATGGGAAACAAATTGTTCCAGGACTAGATCTATGGTTTGTTTTTCCTTTCCTTTGTCTCTACACAGATCTTCTGGTTTGTGTGTATTTTCTACCTCTTATACATCTGGTAGGTTGTTGAGGGTGTCAAAGGAATTTATACCAACATGTTTCCAATGCCCATTAATATTTATTCAATCCATAACTCCTATGGAAAGAATTAGAGGTGGATCCATACTGGAGAAAAGGAAAAGTATTATTTTTCTAGGAAGAAGTGATCAGTCCAAAATCAGAGATATAGCTCCACTGAGTTATAGAAGTATGGACCATTTTCAAAGACCTGATTTTTTCCTTCTAGATTGTAAAAGATGATCATCATGAAGAATTCTTTCATGCTGATTTGGAGTTCATAGTTTCCTTTCGAGTTCCACCAAGTCTTGATCCACCGCATAAGTGTAGAATTCCTACAGAAACACCCCGATATATTTAGAATTCTAGTTAAATTGAACACATACAATTTGTTGATATTCAAGAGATGAGAGAAAGTTTTTGCTCCATAAATCAGAAATTATATTAATAAAAAATGAATATACATGAGAAACCAACCTCAAAAAGAAGAGAGGAGGTGAATATATAGAATTTCCAACATAGAAATTCTAGTCAAAAAAGCTAGAAAAAGCTAAAATAGGTGTCATAGGCTAAGGGAGACCACATAGTTCGACCTAGACCACTAAAGACACATATCACACACTCATTAATTCCCACAAGAGTCACGTGGTGCGCATTAGCTCACTTAAGCTCACTTAACTGACAAGAGAAGCAATTCCAACTCACTTAACTGACCCGAAATAGCAGTTACTAATAATAGTAAAGGAAAAAATCATTAATTAAGGAATAAATCTCTCACTCAAAGAAGAGGTGCGCATTCCCCAATAATGGATGATTTTTTTCATGGGGGAGTTTGTATAAATCAACAATAAATCAAGAAAATCAAGAACCGAGAGTTGAGTCTTGATCTAAAAATAACAGTTTTCCCTAAAATCTAGGGATGAGGTGCCCTTCTTCTATATGTGGCCAAATTAGGTGAAATAAAGTGTGATGGAATGTTTAACCAAGATCTAGGAGTCTAAGATAGGTATAAACTAATGTAAGTTAGGGTTATGCTCCAACACCCCCCCTTAAGCCTAACTGTAATGACAAAAAATTTGAGTCCCGACAACTTTGCCATTTTAGGTACTCATTACATAAAAGAACTCCTCATGAAAAGAGGAAAGAGGGAAAACCTCGTGGGAAACCCCCCTTCCCCCACAAAAGAGGAAAAAAATGTTGAGCATACAAAAGTGACCTACTCAGCTGTCTCCACCACTCTAAGCATGGATCTCAGTTCTGAAAATTTATTTTCAGTGAAGGAATTGATGAAGATGTCTGCAACCTGCTGCTCTGTGGGGCAGTACTGCAGTGAAATGACTCTGTCACGGATCAACTCGCGGATGTAATGCATGTGAATCTCTATGTTCTTGGTCCTCTGCCTCTGAACTATATCAATCGATATCTGAATGGACCCTTGATTGTCATAAAATATGACAGTCGGAAGTGGATACTGAATACCAAACTTGGAGAGAAGCCCCTACAACCAAACAACCTATGTAGCTACATTCACTGCACCTCTATACTCTACCTCTGTTGTAGATAAAGAAATCATGGATTGCTTCTTGCTAGACCAACAGAATGACCCTGAAGCAAAGCTGAAAACATAAGCAGAGGTGGACTTGCGGTCTATACCATCACCAACCCAATCATAATCTGTGTACCCAATCAGTGAAAGTGGGCAATCTGCAACATAAAAGATACCAAAACTGGGAGTACCTTTCACATATCTAAGGATTCTCTTTGCATCTTTCCAGTGAATCTCACGAGGCTCCTGCATATATATGGAAAAAACTCCTACTTCAAAAGAGATATCAGGTTGGGTGTGAGTGAGATACAACAAACTCCCAACCAACTGCCGATATAGTGTACTGTCAAAGGTGTAGTACCCACATCCTCAAATATGACCCCCGAAAGAAAGGGAGATGCTGCTAGCTTGCATTCTGTCATATAAAAGTGGACAAGTAGATATGATGCATACTTATATTGTTCCATATTGATCCCTGAAGTAGACTGAGAAACTTCAAGACCAAGAAAGTAGTGAAACAATCCCAAATCTGTCATGGAAAATCGATCGTGCAACGTTGATTTTGCCGAATCAATAGCTGAAGTAAGGTTCCATGTCATCAGTAAGTCATATACATAAAGTACTATAAGAAAAATGGAATCATCATGTTTAGTAAAATAAACATTTGGATCAGATTTGCATCGAATGAATCCAATGGAAGGAAAGAATCCATCTTTGCATACCAGGCTCTATGAGCCTGTTTTAGGCCATACAAAGATTTCTTTAATCTGAAAATGAGGGAAGAGTTATGAATGTATCCCTGTGGATTCTCCATATATATATATCCTCCTTGATATCTCCATGAATAAATTCACTCTTCACATCCATGTGATGAACTTCCCATCTGCGAGAAGCGGCAATGGCCAAAACTAGTCGAATGGAGTCCATTTTTGCAACAGGTGAAAATGTCTCTGTGTAGTCTATGTCCTGTACTTGTGAGTATCCTTTTGCAATAAGTAAAAATTTGTACTTTCTGATATCACCATATACAACAATATTTGTTGGATATATCCATCGGCATCGAACAAGCTTTCTTCCTTTCAGAAGTGGAACCAAGTCCCATGTGTTGTTGTCCATAAGAGCAGAGTACTCTTCATCCATGGAAACCTCCCAAAGTGGGTTTCCAATAGCCTCAGAGTGTGACTGTGGATATGAACCAAGTTTCATATAGAAATTTATGGCCAACAATGGTTTTGTGGCAGCCAGGGCTTGAGGAGCCCCAAAAAACTGTGATCTAGTCCTTCTTGTATCCGCAGGATCACTGACTAGTTCACTCGCATCTTGCAGGGTTTTCTCTTCCCAAGTTGGAAATTGAGTTGGAGAAGCCATGAAATACTCCTCATCCTCTGTATCAGACCCAAAAGGATTCTCTTATGGATTATCTAAATTGCTTGAAGAATTTTCTAACTCCTCATCAGTGACAACAAGTGGTTCCTCGACAGGGTCTTCTGAAAAATCATGCAGTGATTCTTCTTCAAACTTCACACTTCGAGCTCTAATGAACTTTTCAGTGTGAGAGTATAGAAATATATATCCGTTTACACCTTTAGGATATCCAAAAAATATGCATTCAACACTTAGAGGCTCCAAATCCTTCCTCTTATCTGTCGAAATGTGAGCCCATGCTCGTGAACCAAAAATGCGAAAGTGTGACACTTTTGGTTTCTTACCGGTCCAACATGCAAAAGGAGTGGTGCCTTTGAGTTATTTGTGAGGAAATCAGTTATGAATGTATGCTGCAAAATTAATAGCTTCATCCCATAGCTTTGGAGCTAATGATTTCAACTGTAGCATACAATTGGCCATCTCTTTTAAGGACTGGTTTTTTCTCTCCACAACACTGTTCTGTTGTGGTGTATATGGCACTGTGTGTTGTAGTTGTATACCTACATCAACACAAAGTTGCTGCACATATTTTTTGACATACCCCCCTCCATTATCAGTATGGATTATCTTAATATTACACCCAGACTCATTCTCAGCAAGTGCTTTAAATTCTATAAGGCATTCAAATACTTCTGATTTTAATTTAAAAAAAAATACCCAAGTAAAGCAAGAGAAGTCATCTATGAAGGTGAGTACATATCGAGCCTTACTGATTAAAGGCTATGGGAATGGGCCCGTGATGTCACTTTGAATCATCCCAAGAGGTGAAGAATCTCTCTATGCCTTCCCTTTGTCAAACTTTTGCTCTGGATGCTTGCCAAGAATGCATCCTTGACGTACACCGCTTGTGAATTTAATAGCTGGCAATCCTTCTACCATGTTTTTCTTGTTGAGTTGATGCAATTAATTATAGTTTATATGGCCAAATATTTCATGCCATAAACTGTTGATATTATTATATTGTGACAAAAATAAAGTGCTAATAGATTTAGGAACAAAGTGGGAGAAGAAATACAAACGAGAATTGTGATCTGCAATTATATGTGCAAGCTGCGAGCCTGTGGAAATGTCGGTAATCACTGCGGAGTTTGGAGTGAACTCCACCTTCCTTCCAGAGCCAAAATGAGTGATCTGATATATCTAGAGAAGATTTATAGATAGTGAGGGAACATGAAGAACATTTGTGAAGTATCCCCCTTCAAGATCAACAACTCCTTCTCCACACACCTTTGCGGGTGTGGCATCTCCTAAGTAAATTGGGGATCTGGTGCTTTCTTCGATGGAGGAAAATTCATCTTTTGATGCAGACATATGGTTTGATGCACCTGAATCAAGGATACAAGATGATTGAGTGGATGTGACATCCATTAAATCATGACCATCTCGTGATCTCCCTCCTGTTCTGTTATCATCTTTCTTCTTTGAATTTTCGAGCACCATGAGATTTTGTTGCTGCAATTACTTAGCCATCTCATCGATAGTCTTCCTCATGCAATTTTATTCGAGATGAAAACATTTGGAACAATAGCTAAAAAGTGTTATTTCCTTCTTATTCTTACCCTTAGGCTCGGAAGAGTTCTCTGAAGATTGTGAGGATCTCTCCTTCTTCGATTCAGGAAATTTACCCAAGTTTCCTTTTTGCTTATCTTTTCCACTACTCTTTGGAGCATCAATAGCCGCAAGTGCTTGGTTATTGGAATGCTTGATGGCACCCATTTGGAATAAATTAGATTTCTCTTGAGTCAATGCTGCAATGAAATCATTCAATGGAGGCATTTTCTATGTTTCTTGAGGAAATTTAGATGCTTGAAAAGACGATACAAATACAGAATATTCAGGGCCTAATTTCAAGAGAATTGAAAAGATGAGCTGATCTTCCTCTTTCTTGAATCCACATGCATTAAGTTCAACGAGGAGGGATTTGAACTTGGTGAAGAATTCTTGCAGGTTGCTGAAATGAATTGGACTTAGGGATATGAGTTCATTCTCCTGTTGATGCACACTCATTGCATCTTGCTTGCCAAATAGTCCTTCCAATGTGGTCCAGACCACATCGGGAGTAGTGGATCCACTGACATGAAAGAGGAGATATCTAGAAATTGATAGTCATATCATCCCAATTGCTTCATCTAATTTATTTAAATACTTGATCTTCTCTGCTGCAGCAGCCGGTTCTTTCTTCGTTCCCATTGTTACCCTGTAAATCCCTTTGCTTTGGAGGAGCAGAGAGATCTCTATCTTCCATTCGAAGTAATTGAAAGGATTTAGAATGAGTTTTGTGGGATGAGAGAGATGATCCATTTAAGATTTATGAGGCTCCTTATGATCTATACTTGCAAATAAAACCGTGTACAATCCACTAGATTCAATCTAGATATGATACCATGTAGAATTCCTATAGAAACTCTGATAGATCTAGAATTCTAGTTAAATTGAACACATACAATTTGTTGATATTCAAGAGATGAGAGAAAGTTTTTGCTCCATAAATCATAGAATTATATTAATAAAAAATGAATATACATGAGCAACCAACCTCAAAAAGAAGAGAGGAGGTGAATATATAGAATTTTCAACATAGAAATTCTAGTAAAAAAAGCTAAAATAGATGTCATAGGCTAAGGGAGACCACATAGTTCAACCTATATCACTAAAGACATATGTCACACACTCATTAATTCCCAAAAGAGTCAAGTGGTGTGCATTATCTCACTTAATCTCACTTAACTGACAAGAGAAGCAGTTCCAACTCACTTAACTGACCCGAAATAACAGTTACTAATAATAGTAAAGGCAAAAATCATTAATTAAGGAATAAATTTCTCACTCAAAGAGGAGGTGTGCATTCCCCAATAATGGATGATTTTTTTCATGGGGGAGTTGGAATAAATCAAGAATAAATCAAGAAAATCAAGAACCGGGAATTGAGTCTTGATCTAAAAATAGCAGTTTTACCTAAAATCTAAGGATGAGGCTCCCTTCTTCTCTATGTGGCCAAATTATGTGAAATAAAGTGTGATGGAATGTATTAACCAATATATAGGAGTCTAATCTAGGTATAAACTAATGTAAGTTAGGGTTATGCTCCAACAATAAGGTCTCTTTCAGAGGGCCATAGTCCTAATAATTTCCCAATTGGGGTGTGACACTTCATAAACTGGGTATGTTCTCCAAACCCAGTGGATTTGACCACATATTTTGGCACTATTGGTGCCTAGGGGATATTGGATCATACAATTATCCATTTCTTTTAATGTGCAATTATTTCTCTCGGCAACACCATTTTGTTGTGGTGTATAAGGAAATGTATGTTTCATTTGAATTCCCTTGTTGAAAATATTATTGTCATTGATGTCAAAGACAGAGGGAGACTATTGATGTCCAAGATAAAGATTGCAATATGGAAATTGTTGGAAATATTGTTTTTGTATTTTTATTCTTAGTTTGGATACCCTATATTTGAAGGAATTTTTACTTTGTGTTATCTCCCAAAATAAAACCGTCCTTTTGGTCGGATTTTGTTGTGGATAGCATGGCTATCGGTAGTTGCCTCAATTCATTTTTGAGTCTTTATAGCTGCAAAACTTAGGTTTTGGTTTTTTTTCTTAGAAGATAATATGTTCCATAAAGTCTTCTTTTCAAAATTTGCATAATTCACTTTCAACAGCTAACGTGTGTCCAAAAGTTGAGTGTTAGTTGTGGAAAGTGGTGACTTTCAGCAGCTAAGGAGCGCTTCTCATAAGTCTCTGTGTTGTTGAAAGTGGTGAATTTCAAAATGTTCAACAATTAGTTTCACGGGTCGTGCACTGAGGAAAGTGAAGGCTTTCAACAGCAAAAAGGGGTTCTCCACAGGATCATGCGCTGGTGAAAGTAAAGACTTCCAACAGCTAAGGAGCATTTTGTGCAGGATCGTGAGCTAGTGAAAGCATTGCTTAGTCATCATTATAGTTGGTTGAGAAATTGCTGTCAAAATATCCTTGATATGCTTGGGCTGTTTGCTGTGCACTGAATGTTCTCATCCTGAACAACATTTCTCTTTTGACTGACACATCACTTGTCCACCTTGCAAATGGATGTAGATCATTTCAAATATTATCATTAAAAGAGATGTTCATTCAGTAATGATCGGTTGTTGCATTCAT
>ML778889.1:552586-567240 GCA_009831015.1 Picea engelmannii
TTATCATCTTGATTGTCTAAATACCATGTTTGAATTGAGTTATCCCACTGATCAATCTACACAAAACACAAAAAACATTTTTACTTGAAGTTACCAAGCACCTTTGGTCTACAACCACAAAGGGTTTCTTGGAGTGATAACACTTTGAATACCTAGCTCAAATGGGAGCATAGGTGATATTGTTGGAAATATTATTCCAAGACCTTTCCAACAATATATGTCACTCTATATAACTCCTTAGGAATTATGAGATATGAATTTTTATGTAAGACAACCAAAACAAAAAGTTTAGATTGACCTAGCCAGTCTTTACAAGTTGGCCCTAAAAGTGAGCAAAGAAACACTATAAATATAGGATAATGTGTGCATTTGAAGAGAATCCAAGTAACAATATCAAGTCTGAGGTGCGTAGGAGATATCTGAGGTGTGAAAGAGAATATGGAGAGTATTTTTAGGGTTTAAAGGTGCGTAGGAGGAGTTTTTGGAGTTTTAAGTGTGCACTATGAAGGACTGAGGTCTATGATGCTACAAAGTGCATTGTTTTGAGGTTGTGATGCTATCGTCTTGAATTATATTTTTGGAATGATTCTATGACATTCATTAGGGAATGAAGGATAAATATAACTAAGGTTTGAAGCTATGTCTGGGGTATCAAGCAAGGAGAGGTGTTGAAATATGAAAGTTAAGGGTATGGTGATGTTGTGAAATGCATGAAGCATGAAGCATGTAGGTGAATTCATAAGTAATCTATGCATGCATATATTAGATTGGTGACTACACGGGTCTGACTGAGTTGGTGTTTAGTTGAGGATATTGGTGTCTCCAGTAGTTTGGTGCCTACACATGATCTTACTGAGTTGGTACTCAACTAAGTATATTGGTGTCTCCAGTAGGTTGGCGCCTACAAAATATCTTGTTGAGTTGATGCTTAGTTGAGGAGATCAGTTTCTCTAGTAGGTTGGTGCCTACACAATATCTTTCTAAATTGGTGCTCAGTTGAGGAGATTGGTGTCTCCAGTAGGTTGGTTCCTAAAATATTTGTAATAGTAGGTTGGTGCCTATAGACATTTATAAAGATAAGGTTTTGTGGTTTTCTCCCGCAAGGGTTTCCAAGTTAAACTTTGTGTACTGTGGTTTGATTTTACACACATTTATTATTTTAAGGTTAATGAATGATTGATTCTTGCTCAATTAAAGTAAAAAATATCTTATACTGATTCACCCTCCCCCTCTCAATATAAGAATACGTTTATCAATTGGTTTCAGACTAGGTTCCTTCAGAAACACTTTAACCACTGGAAGGAGGATCTCAATAAAATATGTATGGTAAGGAAGGTCTCCCTACAAAAAGAGATCCTTTTTTCGATGGAAAAATTATGCATCACAGAGTATAAGAATGAAGACATATTTGATGGCCCTTGGGTTTGGTATCCAGGAATCAATCACAATAGGTTATAAAGATGAAGCAGACACTGAAGGAGATCAAGGTAGAATATGATCAACCAATATCAATCATCTACAACAACACAAGTGCAATCAACAATTGAAAGAATATTTTTATGCACTTAAAGAAAAAGCATTCCAATCAACTACCAATTCCTAAGAGAACAGGTAGCCGAGAAAAGTGTCAAGTCAGAATACATTACCACTAAAGAAAGAGTTGCAAATGTCTTTACCAAACCCCTTCCAAAAGAAAAATTTGGATATCTCAGACAAAAGTGAGAGTGATATCCCTCTCATCTTGTCAGTAAAGGGAAGCACAAGCTAAGGGGAAGTAGCCCTTTTCCATTGATGTCAAATGGGTAGAAGTTGCATATAAAGGAAGAATTGTAAACATAAGGAACATTCCAAATAGGGGGAGTATCATAATCGACTAAGGGTTGCCATCAATGAAAAAGGGGGAGATTGTTGGAAATATTGTTATCCTTGATTTCAAAGATAGGGGGAGACTACATATGTCCAATATAAATATTTCAATATGGAAATTGTTAGAAATATTGTTTTTGGATTTTTGATGCTTAGTTTGGATACCCTATATTTGAAGGAATTTTTACTCTAAATTCCTAGCTCAAATGGGATCGTAGGTTATATTGTTGGAAATATTATTTTGATACCTTTCGAATGCTATATATTACTCACTCTAACGCCTTAAGAATGAGAAGATATGAATTTTTCTGTCAGACAACCCAACCAAAAATTTCAAGTCGACCCAACCATTCTTTATAGGTTGGCCCTATTAGTGAGCACAAAAACACTATAAATACAAGATAGATGTGTGCATTTGAAGATCATCCAAGCAAGAAGATCAAGTATGAGTTGTGTATAAGAGATATGAGTTTCAAAATAGAATATGGAGAGTATTTTTGGGGTCTAAAGGTGCACAAGAGGTGTTTTTAGAGTTTTAAGGGTACGTTATGAAGGAACGAGGTCTATGATGCTACAAAGTGCATTGTTTTAAGGTTGTGATGTTGTAGTCTAGAATAATATTTTGGGAATGATGCTATGATGTTCATTAGGGCATGAAGGATAAATATGACTAGGTTTTGAATCTATGACTGGGATATGAAGTAGGGAGAGGCGTTGAAACATGAAATTTAATGGCACGATGATGCTGTGAAACGCATGAAGTATGAAGCATGCAGGTGAAGTCAAAAGTACTTTGTGTATGAAGATATTAGATTGGTGTCTATATATGTCTTACTGAGTTGGTGCTCAACTAAGAATATTGGTGTCTCCAGTAGGTTTGTGCCTACACAATATGTTATTGATTTTGCGCTCAACTAAGGAGTTTGGTGTCTCTAGTAGGTTGGTTCCTACACAATATCTTCCTGATTTGGTGCTCAGCTGAGGACAATGGTGTCTCTAGTAAGTTGGTTCCTGCACAATATCTTGTTGGGTTGCTGCTCGGCTGAGGAGATTGGTGTCTCTAGTAGGTTGGTTCCTACAATATTTTTAATAGTAGGTTGGTGCCTACAAAAATTTATATAGATAAGTTTCTATGGTTTTCTCCCACAGGGGTTTCCAATTTAAACTTTGTGTATCATGATTTGAGTTTACATGCATTTATTGTTTTAAAGTTAATGAATGATTGATGATTACTCAATTAAATTAAAAAGTATCTTATAGTGATTCAACACCCCCCCCCTCTCAATATAAGCATAAGTTCAAATTCAACATATCTTCTAATAATAATTTCATTAGAATGAGGTTGAAGTAGTCGATAGCCTTTGACATCTTCAAAATATCCAAAAAAAATGCACTTATCACTTTTAGGCTATAAAAATTTCCTTTTCTCATCAGGAATGTGAGCCCATGCCACACTACCAAATACAAGGAAGTGGCTTACATCTGGATTAATTTTAGTTCATGCTTCTTCCATTGTGATATTTTTTAGAGCCATTGTGGGATTGCAATTTACTACATAATTTACACAATTGATGGCTTCTGCACAATAATGAAGACTTTATCATTTATGTTGGATCATACAATTATCCATTTATTTTAATGTGCTTTAATTTCTCTCAGCAACACCACTTTGTTGTGGTGTATAAGGAACAATATGTTGCATTTTAATGCCCTGTGAAGTGTAGTAACTTGTAAATTTTATGTTCACATATTCACCTCCATTATCAGTTCTTAACCTTTGAATTTGATGTCCAAATTTTTTTTTCCACAAGGGCTTTGTAGGCCAAAAACATGTCAAAAGATTCACTCTTAAGTTTTAATAATTAAACCCAAGTGTGTTTGGAGAAGCCATTAATGAACGCTAAGAATTACTTGCACCCAGAGAAAGAAGGTGAAGAAAGAGGATCACACAAATCACCATGAACAAGTTTCAAAGGGATTGAGGTGTGCCAAGAGGCACGTTTGTGAAAACTATGCCGATGATGTTTTTCAAGAACAAAAATAGAGAAAACACCATATTTGCAGGAAACAAGAGGAATACCAATCACCGTATGTTGATTACATAGGCGTTGCAATGTGTGATAGTTTAGCTGACAAAAACACTCATGCCTAAGTTTACTCAAGTAATTTCTATGAGAAACAAAAAATGACGAAAAAGATGATGACCCAAAGTTGTCAAATTTATACAACCTAGTAATATCATAAAAAATTCCAGTTGCTAGGACATGCTTAGGATATTTTAAATCCTTGATTTTAACTTGGTGAGGTGAGAACTCTACAATTTTACCTTCACTTGAATGAGTGATCTTATACATCGATAAAGGTTTGCAAGAAATACTTGGAATGCATAATACATCATTGGAGTGACCATTATCTACCTGAATTGTTCTAGACCGTCCAACACTAAGAGATCTATCATCACCAACAAATATTTTTTTGGTGTTACATTCATTTAGAGTAGATGGTTTTATCCTTATCCATATGATAAGATGCTCCATAATTAGTAAGATACCATCTAAATAAGAAGTACAAGTTGCATTGAAGGAGAAACCAAAACTAGAAAGTGCATGTCCATGAGAAGAAGAGTTAGAAGAAGAAGAATCAAGATTGATGTTGTGCTTCTTCATTGCTTCTTCTAAAGCTTCCATCGTTTTAAAACATTTAGATTCAAGTTGACCATATGACCCACAAATGTTGCAATTCATGTTAGTTTTCTTAATTTTGGATTTGTCTTCATTAAGACTAGAGGTTGGTTGAGAGGGTTTGGGACCCTTGTTTTGCTTATTGTTGTGGCGAGGATGTTGCTTCTTGGAATGTTTGTATTTAGATTTTTGTTGGGATACTAAGGATTTGTTAGATGTATTGATGGTCTTGATCACTTCAAGTTGGAAAAGCTTATCTTTCTCTCTAATTAGAGAATCACAAAACGAATCAAGAGTGGGATTTTAGTAAGCACTCCATAGATATTCTTTGGTGGCATAAAATGTAGATAAAAAGAAAAAATATGCACTACCAAGATTAGAAAAAATAACATATATGCATCGGTCATCCTTAATATCTATTTAATATTCTTTACATAAAAGTCTAAGTGTTTTGAACTTAGATAAATAATCTTCAATGCAAGGGAAATCATTGGGACTTAAGTCATTAACTAATTTTTAATCTAGTGGGTTCAAATCACATTGTATTTACCAAACACAAATTCAAGTTTTTCCCAAGAATTATTCGGGCCATCAATTCCTTGAAGGTGAAATTGTAAGTTAGGAGAGATATACATTCCGATGAGTCCATGTGCTTTGTCATTTTTATTATCCCATTTGGATTTATTTTCAACAACAATGGGGGCTTGTTCTTTTCCCAGGGTAATATGGTACAAAACTTTACTTCTTAGTTCATTTTCCATATGATATTTCCAAGAGAAGTAGTTAGTACTAGTAAGAAAAAGATAAATTGGAGAATCCATATCAAAATATGCACATAATATGGATTCAAAAGTTGAAACTGGTGGTCTAGATGGAAAGCTCTTGAAAAAATAAGCTATTTAAAAAAAACGACATTGAAAATGAACTTTGGATGTGAAAGTTATGCCCTTTAAAAAAAAAGGCATAAATGATAACCAAAGATCCACATGACAAGTAGAAATTGGTCCATGTGGTGATGCTACTCCTCTATCTTTTCTTGTAAGCTCACTTTTACGAATAAGTTACTTATGAAGTGACCCACTTTTATAGAATAAGTGAGAATCACTTTTACAATGAAGTTACTTTGTAAATAAAAGTTGGATGTAAAATGATCTAGGAGGATCCAAAATACTCAAAGAGATCCAGGAGGATCCATAAATTCTAAAAAAATGATCATCTCCAATGCTTTTGAAAATGAATTCATTACATAGAGATTGATGAGAGATTTCCAACGATGTGTGAATCTCCTCAAACAGAGGTCGTATGAGAAAGTTAAATTTTTGGTTAAACAAGGTCAACATGACAAAAAGGGGTGACATGTGGTGCCACTGGACGTGTGACACATGGCATGCCCAAACAAGTCGTATAGAATCAATCTATCAAATGTGCATTTCATCTTTCTTCTTTGATGTTCTTCTAAGATCAATCGATTGAGCCAGGACCTCTTTCAAATGTTGATGTGGAAACACCATAGGGTGACATGTGGCATAAAGTAGATGAAATGGAATATCGTATAACTGAGTTGGCAAGGTGACATGTAAAATGTACAGTCTTAGTGTACCAATTAGGTCTCAACACATGGCATGATTGTACATGTGCATGTGGACCAATGAGAGATCACCACATGGAAGTATCCCATTGGCCTTTCTATGGTTTGGTTTATCAAAATTTTATGGGTCGACCAGAGTCGAACCCCTGACCTCTCGCATAGAATTCCAATGACTTATCAATAAACCACAACATATGACTTAATAGTCATATGAAAAATATTGTATTTAAGTTTTTATAAAGGTTTAATCAGCAAAAAAAGGTTGAGGGATATGCCCCTGACCCATGGTATATATGTATACAATGTAAACATACTCCAAAGCTCACATGGGGGGCTAACAAACTATGCACTAAACCATACCATATTTAATATATGGTTAAAACAAAATGACAATTGGGGAGAGGTTCATGGGTTCGAAACTGTGACCTCCTCCCACATCTAAAACCACCCTAACCAATGCACCAAAGGTGCCACATATTATGTGATTCCAATGGATTTATAATTAACGTTGATGCCAAGTCTGCACCAAGTTTAGGCCATAGTTAGGTTGACCTAGCCTATTCAAAGGGCATGGATTTCGAGATAGAGACAGAGAAAGAGAGAAGGAGAGAGTGAGTATAGTACGAGGTAAAAGACATAGATTTTCATGTCAAAAAGTACAATATGTTTTCTCGATTTGTGTGCCAAGAGGTGCCTAGTTATGGTGTTACATTGTTTTTTGTTCCATTGAGAACCATGTCCAAACATAGTCATGTTTATGCCCATTCTTCTCATTTTTTTGAGAGGAGCATGACGATGATGTTTATTTTGTGCTAAGAAGTTTTCTATGAAGATCTTAGTTCGAATTTCCTTGTATGATGATTTGAGTGCATTGTTTTGTGTGAAGAAGGGAGTCATTTTGAGCCAGTTCAGAATATAATCGAGTTTATACTCATTTCTCTTAGAATTAAGTGAGGAATTCACTAGTAACCTTTGTTTCTGGGTTTGAGAAGCATAAATGAAGAGTAACTTCAAGATTAACTTTTGTAAGTCCATTTTCATTCAAATTTTGACATTTGAGATTAATGAAGAGCAATCTCACTGTTGAAAGTGGACTCAGAGATGTATCCTAGGAGAGGTGAACACCGTCATCAAATATGGTCCTATTAGTTATTTTATTTTTTGTTTTGTTATCTCACATTATTTTTCAAATTATTCATCATTTCATGAAGTTTTGGATAAGTAAAATATTCACAAGTGTTATACAAAACTATCAATAAAATAAAGAAATATTCCGAATCAGGTTAGATGTTAACATGTGTGTTTTAAGAATAATTTAGAATCTAAGGATTTTTAGAACAAGTTGGTATCAGAGCTGGTTTTGACAAGTGTTTCCAAGTGGATGTGATGAGGTCCAAGAATCAAGTTGGTGAAGGTGTTTGAAGACTTCGTAGCACATATCTGTTTGTTGTAGAAGACAACATGAGTAAATATCTCATGAAGTTAAGGCTTCAAAAGGACATGAACCGACCGATTTAGAAGGATATTTTTGAATTAACAATGTAAATACAATCTCTCGAGGAGGAGAATCTGAGGCTTCAAGATCGATTGATATGTCATGAATAATTCCTCAGAGGTATTATTCATGAATTGGAATGAGAGTTGCAGACAAAGGACTAGATATTGGCACCATTCTATGAATTTGGGAAAGTGGAGAATGAAAATTACCCTATGCAAGAGAGACTATATCCTACAAAAGGTTTACAGAAAGTAATTGAGGAAGATAATTCATCATATTCTTCTTCTCCCTATCAAGATGGAGAATTATCTAGGACGAATGAAGTAAGAATAACTTTAGATGAATAAGTCCTTCATAATAAGTTGGTCCTACCAAAACAACCTTCCATCCCATGGAAAGGTATCAAATGCAAGACATCTCTAGGAAGAGATGAGCATTCCAAAGAGGGAATGAATACATTTCCCACTAATAAGACTTGCAAGAATTTATGGTCTACATATCCATGTGCTTCCTATGGAACTAGTAACCATGGTATGGTGAAATGTCATAGAAGAGAATACTTGAAGAGGAACCCATTCAAGAATAAGGATAGAGGCAAAGGTCATTTTCCAAGACAGAAGAATAGGGAAAGTGGTAAGAAAGGATTGCAGTTCATATACGTGAATAAGAACTTCTTCTCTTATTGTGGTAAGAGTTGAAATAAGATAGAGAAGTGTTGGACACTTTATCCACACTTATTTCAGAAGAAAAACCATGAATATGTAACAACACTTACAACATGACAAATAAACAACCTCAAGTGAAGTTGATAGTATTGTTGAAAGATTTGATAGAGAATTTTTCTTAATTCCTAGTCTTAACAGTCTAATGTATGAAGACATTGAGGTATGGTTCATGGACAATGGCTCATATTGCCACATGATAGGATGAGATCAATATTCCTTAATTTCTCAGAGGATTTGGATATGTAATATTTGAGCTCGAGTCAGGAGGATTTTTGGGAATAGAACATATGCTATATGTTCCAAATTTGAAAGTAAACTTACTCTCATTTTCATATTTCTAAGATGAATGATATGCAGTTGCATTCCAAGATGGAAAAGTACTAGTGTATTAAGAGAAATCTACCCAAGAAACAACAATGGTGCTTGGTGTTCGTAAGGAGAGAATATATAGGTTGCTTGGATGACCTATAATTAGATCTAGTCGATTTTTGGATTCAATGTCAAATTAATATTTTTCATCAGAGGAATTTCTAAATATATGAATTTGTGAGACTCCTTCCAACACTAATGGAAGAATGAGTCCATGAAGAAGTTTCCTATCTTCGTCCCTAGATAGGTATCGAAAAAGATTCCATTTTGGAAATAATTTGTAAAACATGTATATTTGTTAAATAACAATGTCAATATGCATATGCAAATACCTTCTAAAATTCTATTTCCATTGTTGTAATAGAGGGCTTGTTAGCCACTCCTTAGAGAATTTCAAGAGTGAGAGGAATCTTGTAGGGATTTCTAAAGTCTTGTTGGTGCAATTATTTGCATAATATATTACCAAACATAAATTATCAACCGAGATTCGTAATCAATAGAGTTGATGCACTATATGTGCCGATAAAAGATAGGCTCCTATGTTTGTTTAGTATAGATAAGAAAACCATTTAGAAACCAACACACTTTTAAAAATAACAATCTTCACACAATTCGAAAGCTGGAAAGAAACACTCATAAACAAAAAGAAGCTCTTGCTCAGGTGATGGACATGTTCACTGGTGGCTCATGAAAATAAAAGATGAACTTTGATCCTATCTCCTGGAGAAACTAAAATAACAAGTGGGATGCTCCATTAAAGCTCATGTATGGTGAAATATGGAGATCCAACCGTTCCTGCATTACCACACTTTGCAACACACATGAAATCAAACAAAATAACATGAAATCAAAATAACAGGTACATGAAATGAAAATCTACACTAACAATTTACATAAGCTTACCAAGCTGGATCGGTGGCCCTTGTCGATGCCAACATGGAAGCTTTAGATCAATAGATGATAACTTCGAAGAGAGACAAAATCACTGAATCCAAACTTGCATTAATATTCAACATGTAGGCTTACAAAAGGAGTATCTTCATGAATCCAATCTACATCATAACAATTCTCCTCAAGAACCTATCTCATAACAATTCCCTTAATCTACATAATGAATCCTCTCTTCAATTTACATAATAATGATTCGCATCCCTCTTCTACATCATAATGATTCTCTCCTTCCCTACATAATACTGATTATCTTCCTCACATAATAATAATTCTACCCCCTCATGAAGAGAAGGAACTCTCTTTTATACATGAAATCTTTGAAAAGGAGAAAAACATCTCATAATTATAGATCCACTTTTATCTCAACCCATTTCCCTTTATTACAAAATATAATCCCTTTAAATCCTCACACATATCTCTCATATATCTTGGATAAGATATGGCAACCAAATCTCCATGATCTTCTCCTTGGATTAGGATTGAATTATTGATGCAAGAGCATCTCTCCATGTCAGCCAGCCAACCAACCAACCACATCAGCGCGTGCATTCAAAGCTAAAGAGAGGCGCAACCCTCGTCTTCCATTTTGAATTTGAATGTAATTTAATGTTTTAGGTTGTTGAGCCATGAAGCCGTGCCTTTGTAAAGGCATTAGAGTAGGTAGGACTTTAATGTTTATAAGGTTTAGATCTAGATCCGGATTGCGGACTAGACAACCCATTCAATGTAATTGAATAGGGTAGGTAGATTGGAGGGAAGAGCTCGAGGAGCCCCTCAGGTAAAAGATCGAAAGGATCTCATTTTGTAATAGGGAGAGTAGAGTTGAATAGTTGAGTTAGAGTCTGTGAGTAGAGAGAAGAAGAGAAGAGTCGAGACCTTGTTACAGGCCGTGCTCAAGAGCACCTTGTAAAAATAGGCATTTTCCATTTAATATAAACAACAGTTTTTCCTGCATCTTTCATGTGTTGAATGAATGTCTGTGAGTGTTCTTTATATGCTGTGAATGTATGTTGTGTTTATGCATTTGCAGGAGTTGGTTTGGTTTCAAACTTGAGAGATCTTTGAGGCTTGATCCATGTGGATATCGGTGGCCACCCACATTTTCCAAATGGCTCAAAATGGCTTTCTGGCAATTTTGGCAATTTACTATTTTTAGCAGTTTTTTCGGGTCCTGAACTTTAGGGGCCATTTGAGGCCCTAAACGATGTTTTTTTTTTGGTATGTTGCTCTTGAAAAATAACATCTATGATGTTATTTTGTCTCAAGCATTGTAGGCCTCGGATAGATCTTTCCAACGAGCTATCACATGCCTAAAACATAGATCGTATGCAAAAGTTACAACCTTGGGAAGTTGATGTACTCACTTACCCAAACGGGGCCCACATGACTTTTGGCACTTCATCTCCTAGGGTTAGGTTTTTGGATGTCTAGGAATTTTGGCATTCCGATCTATTGTAAAAAGGCCTTCCGAGCCTCATTGTAATCATCCTTCTTGCGAATGCGAGTAGCCGTCACATCTCTTCTCAGAGATAAGTTGCCACCATTCTAGCAAGTCTTTCACTCTATATTTTTACAGTCTCTGTACATTTCTTTCATCAATAGAAATCATGTATTACTGTATATATGTGTTTATGGTTGCATCTTCAATAAATTTCTGTTATATTATTGAATATCTGTGATATCTTTGTGCATTTATTTATTATATCTCCGATCTCATTTCGTGCCGAAAATAATCCAGATCAGTGGTATCAGAGCAGGCTACTCTTGATCATTATTTTCAGTGCATGTCCCCGACGAGGTCCGAGTATAGAAAGTTGGGTCTCGAGCTTGTCTCTCTTGAAGACAATCACTCTCACACACCCAAGAAACCCTCAATGGTGGAAGAAAAGAAAAACGATGGAGCAGACGATCCTATCAATCTGTTGCTTGAGAAAGCTCTCACGGGACAGAGGGACGAAATGATGGATAATTTTGCCCACATCCTTCAACGCCTGCCGATAGCATCAGGCGCATCTTCATCAAGCGGCCACTTTGGAGGCACCTCACCTTTCAAGGTACAAGTTAATTTTGATATTCCTGTATTTGAAGGACAGATAGATGCAAAAGCCCTAGAAAAATGGTTAACTCTGTTGGAAGGTTATTTCTCTATTCACAATTTTTCTGACAAAAAAAAGATCACCTTTGTACTCCTTAAAGTTCTCCCTCGTGTCAAACATTGGTGGGAAACTTACTGGGAGCAAAGTTCCACAGAGGAGTCTGGAATATATGGGGTTGATCCCACTTGGGATTTTTTTGTGGATGCGGTAAAAGAACAGTATTACCCTATTGGAAACTATGAGGACCAGTACATGATATGGACCACAGTGTGGTAAGAGAGGGGCCAAGCAGTTTTGGAGTTCACCAATACCTTCCATACCTTGCGCACCAAGTTGGGTATCAAAGACTCCGAGCGACATTTGGTTCTGAAATACCATGGGGCTCTACACAGATACATCCAAACTGAAATGGATGATCCAGGTGGATATCAGTGTCCACCCACCTTTTCCGACTGGCTCAAAACAATTTTCTGGCAATTTTGGCAATTTACTATTTTTAGCAGGTTTTAACTTCCGGGGCCATTTTGAGGGCCTAAATGAATGTTTTTTGAGATAGAGGTTCTCATTGATATCCAAAGGCATAATTGAGCCCCCAAAATGAATCTCCTCGATGATACCTTTCCAACGAGCTATCACACGCCTAAAATGGAGATCGTATGCAAAAGTTACGACCCCGGGAAGTTGATGTACTAACTTACCCAAACAGGGCCCACATGACTTTTGGCGCTTCATCTCCGAGGGTTAGGTTTTTGGATGTCTATAACTTTTGGCATTCTTGTCTATTGTAAAAATGCCTCTAGAACCTCATTGTAATCATCTTCTCATGGATGCGAGTAGCAGCCACATCTCTTCTCAGAGATAAGCTACCAACGCCCTAGCTAGTTTATTTCCATTCTGACTGTAAGCATATTTCAGTCATTTGTTATTAATGAAATGAAGTCTTATTTCTGTTGCATCTATGTGTTTATGTGTATGTCTGTATTTCATTGTGTTCCTACATAAATCTGGATCAGTGGTATCAGAGCGGTCTGCTCTTTCTCAATCCTTCTTTGCATGTCCCCAACGAGATCGGGGTATAAGGAGTTGGGGCTCGATCTGGTTGAACCTTTGCAAGATCATCCTCACAAACCCCGACGACCGCCCATGGGGGAAGAAAATAAATATGAGGGAGCAGGAGATCCTATCAAAATGTTTCTCGAGGAGGCCCTCGAGAAACAAAGGAACGTGATGATGGACAACTTTGCCCAGATTCTTCAACGGATTCCGACTGGTGGTGCATCGACATCCAGAAGCCACTCTGGAGGTGCCAGTCCTTTTAAGGTACAAGTAAACTTTGAAATTCCCATATTTGACGGCCAAATAGATGCAGATGTTGTAGATAGATGGTTGAATCTGTTAGAAGGATATTTCTCGGTTCATGACTTTTCCGATTGAGAAAAGATTATTTTCGCACTCCTGAAAGTCGCCCCCCATGTCAAGGACTGGTGGGAAACCTACTCGGAGAAAGAGGGTGAGGGAGAACCCTCTTTGTTCTTGGCCACACGCACTTGGAATTCTTTCCAAGATGCCATCAAGGAACAATATTATCCTATGGGGAGCTATGAGGACAAATACATACAATGGAGTACGTTGCAGTAGCAAAGGGACCAAGATGTGCATGAGATGACAAATATGTTTCATACCCTACTCACAAAGTTGGGTATCAAAGATTCAGAGAAACATTTGGTGTTAAAGTACCGTAGTTGTCTGCACAGATACATTCAGGAGGAAATGGATTTCCTCGACATCTCTTCACTTGGTGTGGCATACCGATACGCTGCCAAGATTGAGCAGAAGTTCAAACAGAAGAAGCGAGACTTTGGGTCTGCAAATCAGAAGCACGGGAAAGGTACTCCCAAACCGCAAAACAAAGGAACAAGCCAAGGCGGGCCAGCCCAAGACAACCCGCCAAAGCCACAAGAAAATAACAACACCACGAAGCCAAAAAAGGACACAGGGAAGTGGTGTGAGTTCCATAAGAGCTCCACTCACAACACAAGTGAGTGTCGGGCCAAGCAGTCACTGGTAGCCGAGTTGAAGGCTTCTGAATCGGATGCATTCTCCAACTTTGAATCAGAACCTGACAAGGGGAATGATAGGGGGAAGCAGATTATCGATGCAGAGCCCAATGCCACTATTGCCACCACGAAGATCCAGAAGGAGGAACGAAAAGATCCATGGTAGGCAGAGCGTCTCTTCCATTCCAAGATGTGGGTAAAGGGTTCCCCATTGCAGTTCATTATCGAAAGCGGGAGACAGAAGAACCTCATCTCGGTAGAGTTCGTGAAGTGGTTGGGCTTGCTGACCACAACACACCCACAACCATACACCATCGGGTGGTTTCACCAAGGATGGGACCTCCGCATTAGTCGACAATGTCGCCTTCCCTACAACATCAAGCCCTTCACGGATGAGGTATTATGTGACATTGCTTCTCTTGATGTTTCTGATGTATTATTAGGCCAACCATACTTATGGAAGAGACATGTTGTGTATGAGTCTAGGCCTCGTGTTGTTATTATCACTTTGGGAAATAAGATGTATAGGATACCAGAGATAGCACCGCCTACCACCATCTCTTTGGTTACTGAAAAACAATGCAGTAAGCTCATTTCCCAAACCAGGAAATTTTTTTTCCTGATGATCTGCCCTCAGGGAAAGAGGAATACTGTGGCCATGACCTTCAGACAAGGCCCCACTACATGAAAACAACAGATGGATAAGGTCATGGAGGAGTACAAGGACATCTTCACCTCCCCCGCAGGGGTGCCTCTACACTGCCAGGTCAAGCACCCCATCGATCTGACCCCAGGTGCACCGCTGCCCAATGGACCCATCTAC
>ML778889.1:570394-646249 GCA_009831015.1 Picea engelmannii
GATTTTCTGGACATCTCATCACTCGGTGCTGCTTATCGATATGCTGTTAAAATTGAGCAGAAATTTAAGCACCAGAACAAACGGGAATTCGGGTCTGCAAATCCGCAACAACCAAAGTATGACAAAGACGGCCTGAACAAACAATCTCCCAAAACCATTCCAAGGCACAGGAAAAGAAGGGTCACGGGAAGAAAAAGAAGGACACCGTAAAATGGTGCGAGTTCCACAAAATCCCTTGGCACAACACCGATGAATGTCACTAAAAACAGTCATTGGTGGCCGAGATCAAAGACAAAGAGCCGAACCCTGATTCAAAATCTGATTCTGAAAATAATGGTAAAGGATAGATCATTGACGCAGACCCCATTACTATTGTCATGACCGCAACAATTCAACCAGAAGAACCAACAAATTCTTAAGAGGGGGAGCACCTTTTTCATTCACAGATGTAGGTGAAGGGAACCCCGCTGCATTTTATTGTTGATAGCAGAAGCCAAAAGAACCTCATCTCAGCAAAGGTCGTCAAACAGTTGGGATTGTCGACAACACCACACCCGCAACCATACAACATCGGGTGGCTTCGGAAAGGATGAGATCTCCGTGTCAACCAACAATGTCGATTGTCATACGGCATCCAACCCTTCAAGGATGAGGTATTATGTGATGTTTCCCCACTGGATGTCTGTGATGTTCTCTTGGGCCAACCATATATGTGGAGACGCCATGCTATTTATGAGTCTCGACCCCGTAGTTTCATTTTTACTTTGGGGGGTCATATCTACAAAATACTAGAGGTAGTTCTGACTACTATTCCACCTAAAAAGTGCCGCAAGGTAGTATCTCATACTGCAAAATTCAGCTTCTTCACAATCTGTTCAAAAGGAGAACAAAAGGACACTGCAACTACCACAGCCTTGCCCCAAGCACCTTCTATCCAACAGAAGCAGGTCGACAAGGCTGCAGCAAAGTGCAAATATTCCTTCTGCACATCATCCTCTCATGTATCTCGACTTGTTGAGCAACCTCAACCGCAACAGGTTCGTGATAGATTTTCACAAACTGAGCAGCACGACGTCTCCAGCAAGACAAGCAACTCACCAAGATGTAGATTCAACAAATGCTTTTCCCTCTCCCCCGGGAACTCAACGCAATGGAGACCATTGCTTCCTAAGGAGGGAGGATTGATCCAGGTTGATATAGGTGGCCACCCACCTTTTCCAAATGGCTCAAAACGGCTTTCTGGCAATTCTGGCAATTTACTATTTTTAGCAGTTTTTTCGGGTCCTGAACTTCTGGGGCCATTTTGAGGCCCTAAACGATGTTTTTTGGGGTATTTTTTTTGGTCACTAACATTGTATGCCTTGGACATATCTTTCCAACGAGCTATCACACGCCTAAAACGGAGATCGTATGAAAAAGTTATGACCCCGGGAAGTTGATGTACTCACTTACCCAAATGGGGCCCACATGACTTTTGGCGCTTCATCTCCTAGGGTTAGGTTTTTGGATGTCTAAGAATTTTGACATTCCTGTCTATTGTAAAAATGCCTTCCGAGCCTCATTGTAATCATCCTTCTTGCGAATGTGAGTAGCCATCACATCTCTTCTCAGAGATAAGCTGCCACCATTCTAGCGAGTCTTTCAATCTGTATTTTTACAGTCTCTGTACATTTATTTCAATAATAGAAATTGTGTATTACTGTATATCTCTGTTTATGGTTGCATCTTCGATACATTTCTGTTATATTATTGAATATTTGTGATATCTCTGTGCATATATAATTATATCTCCGATCTCATTTTGTGCCAAAAACAATCTGGATCAAGGCTTCATACCAGGAGGGTGTGATAGAATGTTGCGGGTTCTGATAGTTGTGCACAGAGGATGCACTTCTGAATTCTGTGGGTTCAGACAAAGGTGTGCCAGGTAGGCACAGAAGTTGAAATCAACAACTCAGAGGAAGAACTCAAGGTTTCTGAATACCTTGGAGGCAAGGCTGTGTAAGCAAAACACAGTCAGGGATGATTTTAAGGATGGAAATTTATTTAAAAATGTAGAAACCTTGGCGAATCTTACTTATCCTTCATATGCCAACTATAAATGTTTGGCGATATTTTTGTAAAAATATTCAAATTTCTAAGGATTTTATATAGTTTTTATAAAAAAATTCTGATTTTTAAGGTAAAATAATTTTATCCTATAGAATTTGGGTGAATCATTTTTAAAGTAATGAATCTCGTTTTTGGAAAAACCATGGAAAATTAGCCCATGAGAGAAATTTAGCCCCTAAAATCATCCATGAACACAGTTGCAGACAAAACTTATGTTGTGAGTTCTGTAGAAATCTGCCAGGTGGGCATTGAGCAGGTGCAAAGGAGTGCACAGAGGAACTCAGGAGGAATAGCACTTTGTGTGCAAAGACTTTGTAGAGACGCAATAGTCAGAATCCTTCAAGGATTCAGGAGTGAAACCTCAGGAGGAGTAGTGATTTAAGTGCATGAAGCCATAGCTGCAAGGAGTGTAGAGGCCAGAGAACTCTCAGGAAGAATTTAGAGTTTTAAATTTCAGGAGGAACAACGCTTTTGTATGCACAACAGAGAACTCAGTCAAAGAGTTTGTAGAGAAGAAAGAAGGAAAAGTTTGTTGCCTTTGAGAAATTGGAATTCTTCCAATTCTAAGAAGAAAGCATAGAATCTCGGGAGGAGACATAACAGTCGTCAAATTAGGCTGAGGAAAAGAGATCTAGACCATTGGTTTTCCACGTCCAGGGAGTAGCAAAGAAAGCGCATAGAAGGGATGGATTTAAACCGTCGGATCTTGATCCCAATACTCGTCAGCCATTGGATCTAATAGGATTTGCGAGGGAGTTAAACCCTCATATAGTGGAGTGAGGAGGAAAAAGTCCCGAAAAGCATTGGTGCATCGGGATATCAGCGTTCGAGATATCGGAGGTCTCGAGGTTGAGAGGTTGGGACATTACAAGTCCCAAAATAGTGAAAGAATTGTATTCATTGATCTGAGGAGGACACGTGTCACGTGATCGTCCATTTTGGAGATCCGGGCACCGGGACTCACAAAGGTGAGCGATTTTTGACTTCACATCTGGGGAGGTCCCAAGATTTGATCTAGACCGTCCATCCATTTGGGACATGTGGCAGAGATCTAGGGATCTCGTGAACTCAGAGGTTCACAAGGTAAGAACCAAGGAGTTGGTTGCTCAAACTCGGGAGAGGCGAAGTCACAAGAAGATCATAGCTATCCATTCGAGGAGAACAGGTGGCAGAAATCGCGAAGTCAGCGAAGAGACAAGATATCTAGGATTTGGGTCTCGTGAACTCAGAAGTTCGCAGGGTGAGAGCCCAAGCATTGGGTACTCCAAGTCGTGAAGTCGCGAGGAGCGAGGAAGGAGGATAGACGTTGGATCTGGGTTGTAGGAGGACCATTGGATCAGAGTCCCATCACATTTCGACGTCTCGGGGATTTGCAAGACAAGGGCCGGGAGTTCGACATCGAAACTCATGAAGCAATGAGAAGCAAAAAGTGCTAGAGTTAGGCCTAGGCGGTGGTCACGCACGGAGGGCGCTAAAAAGAGAAGGAGTGTACCTGTATCGACATTTTGCGTATTGACACTTCGGGGGTCTAGAGGACAAGAGGTCGAGCGCTTGGGTTGAAAAACCCTGAAATAAAGTCAAGGTCATATGTGAAGTGGTCGTGTGGGCCAAGACTTAGCCCTAAGGGCTAGTCGCCGACAAAGGTGTTTCGACATATCAGAAAATTAGTGATCAGGAGGTAAAGAGGACAGAGGATTTCTGTCATCGGGATTTAAGAAACCCCGAAGCCTGAAATTGCATTTCCTATTGAGGAAAGAGCAACGGTCATGTGAAGATGACTTTGGAGGTAAAAGAAGGACCCGTGGATCCGGTTTTAACAGAGATTCCAGCAAAGAATCAAAAGAGACACTCTGGCTCACTTGGTGATTGAATGATCCTATGAGAGGACATAGAGTGCGTCTGTGTCTGCATCAAAGTGGTATCAGAGCACAGATTTTGTTTGTATATTGCAGACAAAAGGAGAAAGTAAAAGAAGATATAGTATTGAAACTCTGTGGTGATTGTTCACAGGTAAGCAACAATCGAAAAGACAGTCAACAGGACTGTAAGAAGAGGCTGAAGCACTCAGGTTTGTAGGAGTGAGAAACAGGTTTTCTAAGAGGGTAGATAGAGACAGCAACATGGCTACTGAAGGTCGTAGGTATGTTGGAAGGAAGAACCAAGAGCTGGTGAGTAAGGGAGACATAGATGAAGAGCTTGCTAATATAAAGGCAGAGATAGAAAAGCTTGCATTGTAGATGCAACATAATGCGAGGATGGATGAACTTGCGTTGGAGATACAATAGAAAGCCAAGCTGAGATGAGTATATGAATGGCCCATGAGGAAGTCGAAGGTAAAATGGCCAGTCAAGCAGCTGATGGTCATAAGACATCATAGGATGATAAGAGGATGGTTGAGGTATGCGGAAAGCCTCAATGACCGAGAAGAAAATGAAATTCAGATATGTGAACCGGAGACTGGGAGAGATCTTGGTGAGGATGATGATGAAATGGGATCAGCTGAAGATCTCAAGCACTGCCAGGAGGGCAGAGAGGAAATTCCCAATTTCCAGGTGGGAAAATAGTTGATATCACTGTGGGATCTCACATAATGTCATGAGGACAGTCGGGGAATTTCACACTGCTAGGAGGGCAATGAATCGAGATCACTGCGGGATCTCATAGACTTCCAAACAGGCAGCAGATAAATTCCAAATTGCCAAGTGGGCAAGGGAACTGAGATGGGATCATTTGATCTCATAGGCTGCCAAGAGGGCAGCAGGGAAATCCCAATTTTCCAGGTGGGCATGGATAAGCAGATGAGACAATCTATGGGTCTCATGAACTTAGAGGTGAGTTTGAATCATCCTGAGGAGATGATAGAGAAGATGAGATCGGAGTTAGATTTGGATCAACAAGTGTAGTTGACAAAAGAGGAAGATTAGGTGAATCTTCTAATGATTGGGGACATTCAGATATTCCTACCATTTGGCCAAGAGGAGGCAGAAATAGCAGAAGTAGGACATCCAGCTGAGACTGTCAAAGAAGAATTGGTGCAGACTTTGGAAGTTGCCCAAGAAGAAAAAGAGAATGAGCATTCTGAGGAGTGTCTCAATGCTTTCAGCCAGGAAGCCAAAAATAAATAAACTACAACACTGAAGCTGGCAGCAGAAGAAGTCGAAGAGCAGGTAGACAGATTAATCACTCCATGGGAGATGGAGCTGAAGATGTTGGAGGATTGGCTGAACAATCCAGAGCCAACAAGAGAACTGACATAAGTTGAGTTGTCAGAGAAGATGACTGAACAACAAGACAGTCAAGAGGAGACTACAGAGCTGAAGTCTGCAGCAGATTGGACACTTAGTGCCACAAAATATGAAGAGGATGGCATGGGAGATCATAGTGATCTGCCCAATCACAGAAAAGTTTTGCAGCTGAGGAGACTGCATGAGCAGAGACAGCCACTAGAGCGGCTGGACGAAGTGATCGAGAGGATCAGAAGGCTGATGATAGAGTCAGAAGAGACTACTAGCAAGGAGGCACTGGGAAAAAGAAAGGAAGCAGGAGCAGCAGTAGCAACAACAACATAGAAGCAACAACAATAGTAGCAGGAACAACGTAGGGAGATGGAGCAGATGAACAACTCCAGATATTTTTTTGGGATCCAGAAGGATTTCAACAAATGAGAGGGGAAGCTCATGAGAAAGAGGTCATGAATTTTTTAGCTAAGGAGTATGATGCAGGAGAATCTCTGCACGTCAGCCAGCCAGCCAACCAGCCATGTCAGCACGTTCATTCAAAGCTGAAGAGAGGCGTAGCCCTCATCTTCCATTTTGAATTTGAATGTAATTTAATGTTTTAGGCTATTGAGCCATGAAGCCGTGCCTTTGTGCAGGCATTAGATTAGGAAAGCCTTTAATGTTTGTAAGGCTGAGATCTAGATCCGTATTGCAGACTAGACAACCGATTCAATGTAATTGAATAGGGTAGGTAGATTGGAGGGAAGAGCTCGAGGAGCCCCTCAGGTAAAAGATCGAAAGGATCTCATTTTGTAATAGGGAGAGTAGAGTTCAATAGTTGAGTTAGAGTCTACGAGTAGAGAGCAGAAGAGAAGAGTCGAGACCTTGTTACAGGCCATGCTCAGGAACACCTTGTAAAAATAGGCATTTGCCATTTAATATAAACAATAGTTTTTCCTACATCTTTCATGTGTTGAATGAATGTTTGTGAGTGTTATTTATATGATGTGAATGTATGTTGTGTTTATGCATTTGCAGGAGTTGGTTTGGTTTCAGACTTGAAAGGTCTTTGAGGCTTCACACCAGGAGGGTGTGACAGAACACTGCAGGTTTTGATAACCGTGCGCAGAGGATGCACTTCTGAATTCTGTGGGTTCAGACAAAGGCGTGCCAGGTAGGCACAGAAGTTGAAATCAAAAACTCAGAGGAAGACCTCAAGGTTGTTGAATACCTTGGAGGCAAGGCTGTGTAAGAGAAACATAGTTGCAGATAGAACTTATGTTGTGAGTTCTATAGAGATCTTTCAGGTGGGCATTGAGCGGGTGCAAAGGAGTGCACAGAGGAACTTGGATGTGAGTTCGTAAAAAGCAAGAATCATTGAGGATTCTTGATACTCTTCTAGGTGGGCATGGAGTAAGTACTTTAAGTGAACGAAAGGGATTTTGTTGAGTTCAGAAGAAGGCGAAATCTCTGAAGAGTTCCATAAGAGGCTCTGCCAAGTGGGCATTGAGCATATTCACAGGGTTATTGGATACCCGAAAATACTCAATAATAGGTTGCTTGAGTAGATCGAGTGCCAGGAGGGCCTTGTAATTCTCCATCTATAGGAGAAAGAGAGAAGGATCTGTTTCCTTAGAAGTCTAGGTGAGAAGAGAAGCTCAGGAGGAATAACACTTTGCGTGCAGAGACTCTGTAGAGACGCAAGAGTCAGAATCCTTTAAGGATTCAGGAGTGAAACCTCAGGAGGAGTAGTGCTTTAAGTGTGCAAAGCCATAGCTTCAAGGAGTGCAGAGGCCAGAGAACTCTTAGGAAGAATTCAGAGTTTTAAATTTCAAGAGGAACAACGCTTTTGTATGCGCAGGAGAGAACTTAGTCAAAGAGTTAACAGAGAAGAAAGAAGGCAAAGTTTGAGGCCTTTGAGAAATTGGAATTCTTCCAATTCTGAGAAGAAAGCGCAAAATCTTGGGAGGAGACACAACAGCCGTCATATTAGGCTGAGGAAAATATATCTGGACCGTTGGTTTTCCACGTCCAGGGAGCAGCAGAGCAAGCACATAGAAGGGACAAATTTAAACCATTGGATATTGATCCCAGTACCCGTCAGCCATTGGATCTAACAGGATTTGCGAGGGAGTTAAACCCTCATACAATGGAGTGAGGAGGAAAAAGTCTCGAAAAGAATTGGTGCATCGGGATATCGACGTTCGGGATATCGAAGGTCTCGAGGTTGAGAGGTCGAGACATTACAAGTCCCAAAACAATGAAAGAATCACAACCGTCGATCTAAGGAGGACACGTGTCACGCGATCGTCCATTTTGGAGATCCAGGCACCGGGACTCACATAGGTGAGTGATTTTTTACTTCACATCTGGTGAGGTCCCAAGATTTGATCTGGACCATCCATCCATTTGGGACACGTGGCAGAGATCTATGGATATCGCAAACTCAGAGGTTTGCAAGGTAAGAGCCAAGGAGTTGGTTGCTCAAACTCGTGAGAGGAGATGTCGCGAGAAGATCAGAGTCGTCTATCCAAGGAGGATAGGTGATGGCGATCGCGGAGTCAGTGAAGAGACGAGAGATCCAGGATTTGGGTCTCGCGAACTAGGAAGTTCGTAAGGTGAGAGCCCAAGCATTGGGTGCTCCAAGTCGCGAAGTCGTGAGGAGCGAGGAAGGAGGATAGTCGTTGGATCTGGGTCATAGGAGGACCGTTGGATCAGAGTCCCATCGCATTTCGGCATCTCGGGGATTTGCGAGACAAGGGTCGGGAGTTCGACATCAAAAATCATGAAATGGCTAGAAGCGAAAAGTGCTAGAGTTAGTCCTAGCCGGTGGTCACACGCGGAGGGCGCTGACAAGAGAAGGAGCGTACCCATATCGACATTTCGCATATCGGCACTTCGAGGGTCTAGAGGACAAGAGGTCGAGTGCTTGGGTTGCAAAACCCCGAAATAAGGTCAAGGTCATATGTGAAGTGGTTGTGTGGGCCAAGACTTAGCCTTGAGGGCTAGTCGTCGACAGAGGTGTTTCGGCATATCGAAAAATTGGTGATCAGGAGGTAAAGAGGACAGAGGATTTCTGTCATCAGGATTTAAGAAACCCCAAAGCCCGAAATTGCATTTCCCATTGAGGAAAGAGAAGCGGTCATGTGTAGACAACCATGGAGGTAAAAGAAGGATCTGTGGATCGGTTTTTAATGGAGATTCCAGTAAAGAATTGAAAGAGCCACTCCGGCTCACTTGGTGATTGAACGATCCTATGAGAAAATGTATAGTGCGTCTGCGTCTGCATCAATTATCTCCTCATATCTTTGAAATGGTGGAGGAAGTATTCGAGAAGTCTTTTGAATTAATCCTTCACATATTCCTACACATGATAAATCTCACACATTTTTGAGATATATGAAAACATGTCAATTTTCTAATATTTAATCACAAATTCCCTTTTAATACTAAAATAAATGATTTGGAAAATAATAAGGTTTAACCCATATTTAATTATGAAAATGGTATCATGAAAGGTTAATGGGGCGATGAAATGTGAAGACTGGTGAAGGGAAAGGTGGATGGAAATATGACATTTCTGAGACTCAACAAGTCCTTTGACAATAGTGTTGACAGTTGTTATTATATTGTCTTATTATCAACTAAAGAATTGCATATGGATCAAATTGTCTATGTAATATCATTCGTATTATGAAGTACCAAAGGCGAAGGAACAAAAGAATGTAGGAAGTTAGAACATGTACATCAAGAGAAGGAAGAGCATCATATCTATCCAATGTCTTCCTAGATATGGTAAATAAATAGTCTTCTTCATGTGAATATGAAAGGTAAAATACTTGTAAAGATGTATGATTATACCATGAAAATATTCAATATGTTATGCCATGTTCATGTACATGTATACCTTGAGAAAAAGCAATTCAAGCGGTATAAATGTTTGTGGAAAACATGTTTTGTTTTGATTTCAAGGAAGGAGAGAGGAAATGAACATGAAATTCATCCAGAGACTCCTACGGATACATCAATAGTACAGGAAAGATTAAGCCAAAAGAGTGAGGCATAGATCAACATTCAACTTGGTTTCGTGATTTTCGAGATGGACTGTCTTCAACAGAAAAGGAGATGGGAGTGAATGTTGAATCATGATTTAGATATGGATATTTCATAGTAGAGAGTCAATGAGCAAACTTCTATTATGAAGAAATCAATGAGCCAGAACTAGAGCTAGATCTAAACTAGGGCCAGTAGCTAGGAGAAAAGAGCCAGAGTTAGAGCTATTTCTAGGAGCTAGAGTCAGAGGCATGTTCCAGAGAAGTAGACATAAGTAAATTGATCTAGATTGGTTTTCTTTGAGTTTATGAAAGTTCAAGAAGGAGTTCAAATTTGTATCCAAGATGAAGATCCATAATATCAATATCAAGATGTAAATCAAACAAATTTCAGCAAGGTGGAAGAGTGAGGAAACCTTATCATCACTGAGTTGTTGAATAAATCGTGAAATAAATTCAGTAAGGTGGAAGAGTGAGAAAGGGTTATCATCATTAAGTTGTTGAAATATCTATACTTTTGGAGGACCAAAAGTTCTTTAGTGGGAAGGTGTGATCCATGAGGATCTAGAATACTCAAAGAGATCAAGGAGGATCCATAAATGCTCAAAAATTGATCACCTCAAATTCTTTTGAAAATGACTTCATTGCATAGAGATCAGTGAGAGCTTCCCAACGATGTGTGAATCACCTCAAAAAAATGTTGTATGATAACATTATGACTCTTCAAATTTTTTTTCAAACAAGGTCAACAAGAAAAAAAGGGGTGACACATGGCACCACTGGAAGGGTGAAGCTAGAACGTTCGTACATGTTGTACAAAAATGATGTGGAAACACCACATGAGACACGTGGTAGACAGTTTATGATGTGGCATATCGTACAACTGAGTTGTCAAGGTGACAAGGAAACCGTATAGTCTAATTAGACCAATCAGGTCTCGACATGTGGCATGATTGTAGAGGAACAAGTGGATCAATGGGAGACCGCCATGTAGCAGTCTTGTTAAAGTTTAAGCTATTATTAGGTTACCTTTCAATTTACTAGATAACAATAGCATAGATAGGATCACTGAGAGAAACAAAATCACAAGATACACAAAATTTATCCTGGGAAACCCTCATGGGGAAGAAAACCCAACAAAACTTCCTTAATATAGATAGCCAATACAATGCCAAGACAATGAACCAAACAACACAGAAATTCCTCTCCCGAGGATGCGCCTCTCTCTCTTCCTTCTTCCAGCAACTGGTAATTGCATCTTCGTTCAATACTTGCACACTAGATGAGTGAGCTGAGTGTGTGTATAAATGAGGCGTTGGCCTCTCTTATTTATACAATCTGGCAGGTGTTTAACTGAGGTGTCTTTTCACTGGTAGGGTCAACTTCTCAATCTAGGTGGCTAGGACCACTTTAATTTACTTGGGGACTGACTTCTTACTTTGCATATTACAATTAGGGTTTGACCAATCTACAAAAGGGGATTTGGTCAATTACAATTCCCAACATGATCAATCCACAAAAGGGGATTGATCTAATCAATAATAAATATATTTTATGTTTATCCACAAAAAGGGATAAGAATATTCTTTGCAGTTACACAATATTTTAACACTCCCTCTTAAAAAAAAGGATATTCTTTATCGTTTTAAAGGTCACTGGATGTCAACATCAAATAGGTAGCATCATCCACTGGATAACATCATCAACTGGGAAACATTATCAACTCGGTAACATCATCAATTGGATAACATCATCAACTGGGAAACATCATTAACTGGATAAATGGAGGCATCCACTTGGTCATCTGGCATCATGATCACTGACTGGCATATATATAAATCATCAGAATTTTTGTTCTCTTTATCTTTGCACATAATGTACTCTTTATTTCTTTCGTCTTCACGCATAAGATACTTCTTTCTTATCTTCACACAAAAGATATCTTATCTTCACATAGAAGATGTCTTATCTTCACACAGAAGATATTCTATGAGTTTTGCCATTCCTTTTATGTTCTCCCTTCTCTTGTAGTCATCTATCTCACCCATCCACTGGAGAGAACTACTACCATAGCTTCACTCCTAGTCATCCCACATGAACTAGATAAGCTAAGATGCTAGCCTGGGCAAGACTAGACTCCCTTTCCATGATCCACGCAGGATCACGACACAAACCTCAAGAGACAACTAACCATTCCACATGGTCAAGGTTTGTGTTCTAGGCTACTCAATTCTTGGCTAGAGGAGAGTATCTGCCCACTACCCCTTGGATAAACATCCACATTCCTCTCTACGAGGGTGGTCACACCCCTCTCTAYGAGGGTATTCTAGCATGTCCCTAGAGTATCCAAAACTCAACACTTGGACATAGGCCAACCTTGGAAAATTTCTCATTCCCCTTCTCTACGAAGGTCTCTTCTCTTTTCCTTCTTTATGAAGGTCTACCTGTGGGATTGCTCATTCCTTCTCTTCTCTTTCTCCTTCTCTATGAAGATCTAGCTATGGGATCTGAAAAAATCTCTTTTGGTCCAAAATCTTTCCATGGTATAATACCATGCTACCCATTTGTTGGGCACCATACATCTTCTTTCCTAACTGCATCAAATCACGATCCTCCATTTTGAATTCAGAGACATGGCTCCCTCTTGCACCAAACTAATAGCTTCTAATCATCATCCTTGAATTTCTCTTCTGTAATATCCTGGGTGCCTTCATGAGTTTTAACATTTCTTTCTTTCTGACTTCATACTGGATCAACCTGCTCCGTTTTCATATATAAGAAAGGTACTGGAGCAACATGTAGTTACCTGCATCTCATCCGATATATCTAAGTATCCATGTTTTTCTTCATCTTGAACATTTTTGTTTTGCATCTTTAGGAGCCTCTTGCTCCTATAAAAATACTAGAAATTGTCTGTTCTTTACTAACTATCACCATATCATATGTCCTTATCATGTTATCTAACTTCTGCAAGTCACGGCATAAGTCCTTTCTTCCGAAACTTGTAAACTTATTTACAATATTCTTTCTTTGTCACTCTCATGAGTGATCATAAATATTTTATCTCTTTCTTTATCCTTTTCTTTGGTAATTATGCATAGACACTAGAATAAAATGAGGTTAATTAACATTCTCACAAAAACTCTTACTTGTAATGATAAGGTAGACTAGATACTAAAAATAAACATGAATACTTATCTTTTGTTTTTTGTGTGGGGAGGCTTGATGGACTCCACCATTTTCTATCTTTATTCAGATCAACTATATTCAACTTTAAAGTACATAACCCTCAATTTCTTCTAAATATTTCTTTGAGGGAGGAGATTCGTCTTCTTCTGCCACATGTGCTTGATACTTTCTTTTTCCTTTTCCTTGAGGACAGTCATAGCTAAAGTTTCCCAACTTTTGACAGTTGTAGCATCTGATCTTTGAAACATCTTTCTTCTGATCTGGAACTCTTACGAAGTTGGCTTCTTTATTTTTCTTCCTAAAGGAACTTCTTTTGTTCTTTTGAGTTGTAAGAACTTCCTCTTTATCAACAATTAATCTCTTTTGTTGGTCTGCAAGTCTAGATTCTTCGTGTGTGCAATCTGCCCATAACTTATAAAACTTGGGTAACTTGCTTCTTGCACACACTCCTTGTACAAAAGGAATCCAAAATGTTGGAAACCCATTTAGGTTTGTGGTCACAAGCTCTTTGTCACTAATTACATCTCCAATAGCTGCAAGATGATATCTGATCTGAGAAACTCTCATAAGATAGGATGTGACAGATTTTGAGTTTTCCATCTTCATATTACGAAGTTGATTTCTTAAGGAAAGATTATGGCTAATGTCTTTTATTTCATATAACCCATTGAGTGCTTCATACATTTGTCTTTCTATCTATAGTTCGAAAATATGAGGGATCAAGTGATCCTTTAATGAATCTAACACGATTCTCTTTTCTTTCTTTTCATTCTTCTTATGCTTGGTCTTTTGCTCTTCTTCATCTGGTTCTGGTACACCCACTGTAACATGTTCTAGGAGATCATTCTCATCTAGAATCATCTGTAACCTATGCTTCCAAGATCTGAAGTTTATAGATCCTTCCAACTTGTCTTCTACCCTCATGCTGGTAGTCATTCTTTCTTGCAATAGAAACCCTAGCCCTCCGGGCTATAGAAATAATAGAAAAATCAATTTTCTTGGATTTGAAAACTGAACTCACCAAAAGATGCGTTGGACTGAGGCGAGTATGCTGGTACAGTTAGATTTATGAAAATCCAAATTTTGACCCTTGAAACTGGGCCAATGAATTTCTAGACTGGTGCTTTTGGTTTTCTGGTACTTCTGATACTCTAGTACTTCTGGTTTTCTGGTACTTTTGATACTTTGTGAAAACTAGGGTTTCACTTTTCAGGAGATATAACCACTGGAAAGGTGCACTGAAGTTTCCAAAGTGTTCCTTGAGGTAGGGCGCACCTTTCTAGATGGTTTTGAGGCTGAAAACCTTCTTTAATAAAAATCCCTAATTTCCATGTATGACAACAATGACGTTTTTATTTTTCCTGTGAAAGATGATCTCTTCAGCTTAGCTCTGATACCATGTTAAAGTTTAAACTATTATTACGTTACCTTTCAATTTACTAGATAACAATAGCATATATAGGATCACTAAGAGAAACACAATCACAATATACACAACATTTATCCTGGGAAACCCTCATGGGGAAGAAAACCCAACAGAACTTCCTTAATATAGATAGCCAATACAATGCCAAGACAATGAACCAAACAACACAAAAATTCCTCTCCCAAGGATGCGCCTCTCTCTCTCTCTTCCTTCTTCTGGCAATTGGTAACTGCAGCTTCATTCAATACTTGCGCACTAGATGAGTGAGTTGTGTGTGTGTATAAATGAGGCATTGGCCTCTCTTATTTATACAATCTGGCAGGTGTTGAACTGAGGTGTCTTTTCACTGGCAGGGTCGACTTCTCAATCTGGGTGGCTAGGACCACTTTAATTTTCTTGGGGGGCGACTTCTTACTTTGCATATTACAATTAGGGTTTGACCAATTTGTAAAAGGGGATTTGGTCAATTACAATGCCCAACATGATCAATCCACAAAAGGGGATTGATCTAATCAATAATAAATATATTTTATATTTATCCACAAAAGGGGATAAGAATATTCTTTGCAATTACACAATATTTTAACAAGTCTCCCATTGTCCTTTCTATGGTTTGGTTTATCAAAATTTTATGGGTCAACCATAGTCAAACCCCCGACCTATCGCATAACAATCCAATGAATTACCAATACACCACAACATATGATTTAATAGTCATATGAAAAATATTATATTTAAGTTTATTTAAAGGTTTAATCAGTAGAAAAAGGGTTGAGGTTCAAAGGCTATGCCCTTGACCCATGGTATATACATATATAATGTAACCATATTCCAAATCTCGCATGGGGGGCTAACAAACTATGCACCAAATCATACCATATTTAATATATGGTTACAAAAAAATGAAAATTGGGGAGAGGTTTGTGGGGTCAAACTCATGACCTACTCCCACATATGAAACCACCCTAACCAATGCACCAAAGGTGCCACATATTATAGGATTCTAATGGATTTATAATTAAAGTTGATTCCAAGTCTGTGCCAAGTTTGGGCCATAGTTAGGCCGACCTAGCCTATTTAAAGGGAAGAAATTTTGATAAAGAGACAAAGAGAAAACGAGGGAGTGAGTACAATATGGGGTACGATACATATCTTTGCATGCTGACAAGTACAATACCATGTCTCTATTTTTGTTCCAAGAGGTGCCTAGTTATGGTGTTGCATTGTTTTTCCTACCATTGAACACCATGTCCAAACATAGTCATGTTTATACTCATTCATCTCAATTTTTCAAGAGGAGCATGATGATGATGTTTATTTTGTTCTGAGAAGATATCTATGAAGATATTATTTCATATTGTCTTTTATGATAATTTGAGAGCATTGTTTTGCATGAAGAAGGGTGTCATTTTGAGCCAGTTTAGAATATAATCGAGTTTATACTCATTTTTCTCAGAATTTTTAGAGGAATTCACTAGTAAACTCTATTTCTGGGTTTGAGCACCGGAATATTAGCTTTTGTAAGTCCATTTTCATTATAATTTTGACATTTGATATTAATTAAGAGCACTCTCACTGTTGAAAGGGGACTCGGAGATGTATCCTAGGAGAGGTGAAATCTGTAATCAAACCTTCTCTTATATGTTCTTTTATTTTCTGCTATGTTATCTCACATTATTTTGTAAATTATTCATCATTTCATGAAGTTTTGGATAAGTAAAAGATTCACAAGTGTTCTGCAAAACTGTCAATATGATCAATAAATATTTTGAATCAGGTTAGATGTTAACATGTTTTTTTTAAGAATAATTTAGCATCTAAGGATTTTTGGATCAAGTTGGTATTAGAGATGTTTTTGAAAAGTGTTTACAAGTGGATGTGACTAGGTCCAAGACTCAAGTTGGTGAAGGTTTTTTAAGACTCCTTAGCACATATCTCTTTGTTGTAGAAGAAAACATGAGTAAATATCTCATGAAGATAAGGATTCAGAAGGACACAAACATACATATTTAGAAGGAGAATTATGAATTAAGGATGCAAATACAATATCTCAAGGAGGAGAAGCAAAGGCTTCAAGATCAATTGATATGTCATGAATAATTCCTTAGAGGTATTATTCATGAATTGGAAAGAGAGTTTCAGACTAAGGAACAAATATTGGCACCATTCTATGAAGCTGGGAAAGTGGAGAATTAAATGTCTCTTATGCAAGAGAGGCTATATCCTACAAAAGGTTTATAGAAAGTAATCGAGGAAGATAATTCATCGTATTCTTCTTCTCCCCGTCAAGATGGAGAATTCTCTAGGATGACTGAAGTAAGGATAAATTCAGATGAAGAGTTCCTTCATTAGCATTTGATCCTACCAGAACAACTTTCCAACCCAGGGAAAGGAATCAAATGCAAGACATCTCCAAGAAAAGATGAGCATTCCAAAGAGGGAATGAAGACATTTCCCACTAACAAGACTATAAAGAATTTATGGTCTACATATCCATGTGATTTATATGGAACTCATAACCATAGTATGGAGAACTGTCAGAGAAGACAATCCTTGAAAAGGAATCCATTCATGAAGAAGGATAGAGGAAAAGGTCATTTTTCAAGATAGAGAATAGGGAAAGTGGCAAGAAAGGATTGTGGTTCATAGAAGATAACAATAATTTCTTCTCTTATTGTGGTAAGAGTGCAAATTAGATAGAGAAGTGTTGGAAACTTTATCCACACTTATGTGAGAAGAAGAACTAGGAATATGTAAAGGCACTTACAAGAAAACAAGTAGCATCCTCAAGTGAAGTTGATAGTCTTTTTGAAAGATTCGATAGAGAATTATTCTTAACGGTTGGTCTTAAAAGAATAATGTATGAAGATGTTGAGGTATGGTTCATCGATAGTGGCTCATCTCACCACATGACATGAATGAGATCAATATTCCATACTTTCTTATAAATTGACACAGATTTTTATGTGGGATCTAGAACTAATACCATACAAGGGTTTCAAGGGTTTGGATATGTAAGATTCGAGTTCGAGTCAGGAGGATTTATAGGAATAAAACATATGATATATGTTCCATATTTGAAAGTAAACTTACTCTCAATTTCATCTTTTGAATATGAAGGATATGTAATCACATTCCAGGGTGGACAAGTACTAGTGCATTCAGAGAAAGCTACTCAAGACACAACAATGGTGCTTGGATTTTGTAAGGAGAGATGTTGGGCACATGCCCATTTTGGAATAAAGAAAAATTTTGGAGAATAAAGCACAAGACAACTGGCAAGAAAAGAAGCACGCAAAAGGAAAAAACGCATGCAGAGGAGGAAAGCATGCGAGGCACGCATGAAATAAGACCTAACCATGCTAGGTTTAGAGTTTTGGTAAGAGGATGTAATGGCTAGTAAGCCAAGAACATGTATAAATATGTACCTAGGAGGTTTAGGTAGGGGTTATGTTGTTCTAAGGTTTGAATTTGGATGTCATGTTGTTTTTCATTGTTATCATACTATTACTTCGATCTATTTTTGTAATTTGTTGAGCTAAGGAGAGGGAATAAGGTAGATATTGAGGGTTAGATCATAGGATGAGGATCCTAGTGCGATCTAGTCTGCCTCATTGTAAGATATCGACCTATTTTGATGGAGAGTTGTAAGGCGCAAGACATTGTAGTGTTGGAACCAAAATAATAAAAGAGCAGATTAGCCAAATCTTTGTGGGCGTATCCTAGGAGGGGTGAACCATGGTAGACCCTGCATTATGTGACTAAATGTTATATATATTCGTTGGTGTTGATGATTAGATGTTAGATAAATGAATGAATGAATTAGTTAGAGATGTTATGTTACATGCATGAGTAAGAATGAAAATATAATAAATCTATATGTATGAGATAGTAAATGAATGAATATCATAGGGTGCAATCACAGATCCCCACTCATTGTCAGGTTGCAATCATCTAAGCATTGCAGCCACCCATAGAACTATCTTGGGTGAGACTAGGTAGTGTACCATGTGTACTGTGTTTCCTTCTGGTTTACTAGGGGGGTGTTGTAGGAAAAATCCCCTGCAAACAAGTGAATATCCTCTTGGATTCTAGACCCCTACTACCAAGACAAAAAGATGCTAACATTGGACACTAACATTCCTTTAAATGTAGTTAAACTAGTCAAAGGGAAAAGAGGAAGAAAGTATGATGTACCTTTTTCTGAATTTTGTCCTCACTTAATCCAGGATGAACTTGATCTCCAATCTCCTTAATGATATTTTCAATCCATTAGACAACGAAGACAACACATACTTCCTACTCTACCAATATTAGTTTAAACAAGATTTACTAATAATAGACAAGTAAATGCAACCATACACAAACTTGAAGGAAATAGGCCAAGCATATATTAATGAGAACATTACAAGGCACTTAAAATCTATAGATGCAGTTGCAACAACCTCTCCAAGTCCTCCTTGTCCAACCCCTTGCTCGGAAGATCCACGATAAAAATGACAATACTTTTTGTTGATTATTCTCCCCTTCTTCACCATGAGAATGCCTCCTTTTATAGGATTTGAGAGAGTCAACCACCTTATTTATATTTAGAATAAGTTGAGGTATGACTCTATCAATTGTGGAATCTCCCTTAGATGCATCCTAAAGCTTGGATTCAAGCCAAACCAACTCAAATCATCTCTAGTTGTCTTTAGAGATAAGGGGGATTTCTTCTCATGATTGTTATAACCCTAATTTGAACCATACATACTTACCTGACATCAGGCCATCTCATATTCCTTCTTTTCCAAGACAGTACTAAACAAATATTCTTAAAAACACCCTTTTTAAAGGCCCATGTTCCCTACTCCACTACAACCCGCGTGTACACTCTAGCTGAACCGCTATAGCCCGCGTGTAACTACAAAAGCACGAAAAATGGAAAGTTGCTGATGGAACACACAGTTTTGGGTAAGCTAACTAAGCCTTTCAACCATGCATGTCCAATCATTCAACTAAATACCTAGCTCCTCCTAGCCTATAAAATAAGGGGTAGGGGTCCCATTTTAAAGGAGGAAAAACATAGTAAAGAAACTCTACTCGAAGTCGTATTCCCCTTTGCCCAAGATTCTGTAACCATTTTGTGATTTCAACGAAGAAGAGAAGCAAGTGTGTTAGCAGTTGGTGCACAGTAAAAGAGGATCCCAGGACTAGATTCGTGGAGCAGTGGCCGGCTTCATCATTGTAAGTTGCTTTAGTGAAGTTAATAATAAAGAAGTACTTTTCCCATCCCACCATATGAGGTTTCCATTGTTTATTGCGTACATGTTGATTAAATATCTAACCCATTAATATGTAGATCAAATGCATGTGGAGTTATTTGTTTGTATTTTATGAATGCAGGTTAGCCTTGGGAGGAGAGTTGCATTCAAAGAGCGACCAAGCATGAAGAGGGATCGATATCAAACGCCAAAAATAAGGTATGTTCACTTGATCTTCTTAACTGTGTATTTGCTTAAGAATAATGGGGATTAGGTCTGGAATGATGGTAAAAAGTAGGAATCTTTATTTCTTTTCTGCATGCATGATAAAACCCTAAGTGCTAGTCCGTAGGGGGATTTCCCACTCACAACAGAATTGGTGACCATATTAGGGACTCTCTAGGGTTCTTTGGGGAATTTTTTATTGGGTATTTTGAAATTGGTTTTATTGCCTTTTTTGAGTTTCTACAAGAGTTTGAGTGTTCAGGGATTTTGGTTCTCAATACCAGTACTCCCTGCCTTACTTACCAGACTGTTTCTTTTTCTATTTTTTAAAAACTCAGAGTCATACGTGCCTTGTAGAAGGGCAGCCTGCGTGTGCATGTGCCATACCTTTAGTCAACCCACGTATGTATGCATGTTGCTGAAGTATTAGTTGTGTGTCTGAAAATCCAAAAAATCCTTCTCAGGAAGAGGCAATCATCCTCTCCCCTTTCAGAAGTGATCCTTCTCAAGGGTCTTCTGGATCCTTTCCTGGTCTCTGTGTGCAGTCAGTAGTTTGGTAAGACCTCAGGTTAGCTTTGTTTTGCTAAATTTTTCTTACCTCTTCTTTGTCAAAGTAAGTTTTTGCACCTTTAAGGGGTTCTGGTTTTCAATACCAATACTCCCTGCTTGAGCTTAGCTGCTTGTCTTTATTTTTTGAGGAGAAATAGAGGCACACGCGACCTATAGTGGGCCTGAATGCGTGCATACACGCCCTGCTCTTGGATAGCCCGCGTGCATACGTTGGTTGTTGAAGTGAAAATCACGTGTCTGTCTAGAAAAGTTTTTGAAGAGGCAGTCATCTTCTTTCCTGTCAAGAGTTATTTTTTTAGGGATTTTCTTGTCTGATTATAGTCTCTGTTATAGCAATTTTAGCCTAGTTTGGACTCCAGCATAGCTTGTTTTTTCATTAAAATATTTCTTCTGTTTCTTAGCTTTTTAAACTTATTTTTAGCTTGAAATTTTGAGAAAAATGAGTTGCATTTAAAAAACAAATTCCCCCTCATGGCTGGGGGGGGGGGGCATGAATCGTGCATTCATCAATTTCTTTTAGAATATTTTGTTACTTCTTCTTTGATTAGAAGAAAATATAAAAAAAAAAAATAGCTTGTTAGTTCTCTTTCTTTCTTGGCATTTGCCTTGCATTGTTATTTGAAAAAGAAAAAGAAATTAACATAGTGTTGTGTTTTCTTCTCATCTTAAAAGCATTTCAAAAGAAAAATAAGAAAGATAATTCTTCTTTGCTAGTGTTCTTATCATTTCTTTTTTCTACAAGAGTCTTAACAACATCAGTTGCACTATCATACCCTTTTGAGTAAATCAAGCCAGTAAAAATAACGCTAATTAAAATTTACTAGACTTTATGTTTGTAGGGTCCATCAACTAGATTAGGCTAGAGCCTTGATTTAGGTTGGAGAGGAAACTCTTCAAGGCCATAAAACAAACATACGAGTCTGTGCTAAGGAGTGTAGAAGTCCAGTAACATGGAAATTATCCAGGACCCCCCTCTAACATAGGGGCTAAACATGAGGTCGCATGCGGAAAGGTAGCGGAGATAACCCCTCCAAAGCTGAACCAAGCATAGTGAGGAACACATATAGAGAACTTGTCTTGGGATTCCATTGATCACATTTGCCATGAATCTCGTGGGTCTCGAATCTGTTTGAGGTCCTCAATCATCTTCTAAAACACTTTCTTTCAATACCTTTGATAGGTTTCAGGCTTGATACCCTGCTCATTGTAGTCCACTCGACTGTCGACTATACCCGCCTGGTGATTGTTCACAAGCTAGCAACCTAGTTGCCTTTATTTTAGGGACTCACATAGGTGACCGCGGGGGTATATCATAGTACCTAGGGTAGACATTGGGCCACACTTTGCATAGTATACCTGGATGGTGATTCCTTATTCGAGTTTCACTTGCACCGATAAGTTTCTCTAGTGTTGGTTGGTGTAACTGTTCTTCCAACTAGTTAGTCGTTTGCTTGATTTGCCTTTAGGAACTTTTAGTGTGTGCTCTATGCTCCCTAGTTTTCCATAGTGAGTTATTCAGTCGTGGATTTGGGTCTCTGACCTAGGGTGGTAGACCGCCCACTCCATCGGTTGAGAGGACTTTTCAGTCTTCCTCTTAGAAATGTGGATCCACCTCTTTATAGGCGTTGTTTTGATAAAAATGGTTCTTCAGAGTTAGTGTGTGAGACTTTTACAGATTTGAATGATCTCGCAAGGGGAGAACCTATGCATAATATATTCATGGATAAAGTTCCTGATGATACCAACCAAGGAACCCCTTCGCAAGGGGATTCTTGTGCTTTTCCTTTCTTTGGAAACGTTGTTGTCGCTTGGATGGCCACTTTTTACATTCCTGGGTTGAGTGTGGGACTACCGGTTTGGTTGGGTACCATTCCAAATGTCCTGAATGCTCTTGACACTTATCATTTAAGCACCTTAATTCATGGGCACCCTGTTTATGTTTATTTGTCAGCAAAGTCTTCTCCTCCTCCTTCTCCCGCCTTTGGTGAAAGTACAGTTACTAGTAACCGAAAGTCTAAATGAAATAGAAAGAGGAAGAATAGGAAGAAGAAATCACCAACCGTTGTGAGTCATGTTGGAGATAGGTCGACAACCTCTACAAGTCACATCGAAGACCAGCACCCAACCTCTGTAAGTTATTCTTGGGGCACACACCCACCATCTACAAGTCATGCTGGAGGAAAAGGTCCAGTCACTGCTAGTCATACTGGTAATAGGTTTGTAGCCTCTGAAACCTATCATGTTATCGACCCATCACTAACCTATGCAAGTCATGTTGGAGATGTGAAACCAGCCACCGCTAGTCATGCTGGGGGAATTGATTCTGTTGAGAAACCTAGACGGATAGGACGTAAACCTAATTTCCCTTGTAAGCTTTTCAAGGAAGATCACCTTACTCATCTATGCCCTAGCATTCCAGAGGTACAAAGATTGTGGTCCCTGTCTACAAGCTCTTCTAATTCTGAGTCTTCTTAGGTTTCCTCACAGTCTATTCAGCCATTGGTTGAGAAAGTGATCATGTCGATGCAGTCATCGGCTGATCCCACTCCTCTTTTGAGGGGTGAGGTTCCTTTAGACTATGTAGTCTCTCAGCCTATGTAACCATTGGTTGAGAAAGTGGTCACGTCGATGCATTCATCGACTGATCCCACTCCTCTTTTTAAGGGTGAGGTGTGTTTGGACCATGTAGTCTCTCAGCCTATGCAACCATCGGTTGAGAAAGTGGTCATGTCGATGTAGTCATTGGCTGATCCCACTCCTCTTTTGAGGAGTGAGGTGCCTTTAGACCTTGTAGTCTCTCATCATATTCAACCATTGGTTGAGAAAGTGATCATGTCGATGCAGTCATCGGTTGATCCCACTCCTCTTTTGAGGGGTGAGGTGCCTTTAGGCCATGTAGTCTATCAGCCTATGTAGCCATTGATTGAGAAAGTGGTCATGCTGACGTAGTCTTCGACTGATCCCACTCCTCTCTTGGGGAGTGAAGTGTCTACCGACTATGTTTTTAGCATTTCTAGTTCAGTACTTTTAGAACAAGGGGGCATTCCACTCGTTCCGAGTACACCCCCTCCAAGCCCTAGGATGGTTTCCTTTGATTGGAATGATCTTGTTGAGCCTCGTCTTCCTTCTTATGCACCTTTTCAAATAAGGGTTGAAGTTAATTCAACAAAAATTTATCGATGCATTGTGGATGAAGGAGCCTCTGCAGGTATTTTATCCTCCTCGGTTTGGAAAGTATTGGGACCTCCCGATATTTTGTCTTCTTCTCATGAACTATTAGATTTTGACAGACGTCCTAGTGAATATTTGGGGGTTCTTCCTCAATTACCTATCTTGTTAGGTGGGAAGACTATCCTTGTTGATGTTATAGTGGTGCAAAGCCCATTAGATTTCAATATGCTTCTTGGGTGTGATTATGTATATGCTATGAACGTTGTGGTATCTACGCTCTTTCGGATGATGCATTTCCCTCACAATGGAAGCATTGCCACTATTGACCAGCTGGAATCTGATAATCACCATCCTAATTTAGCATTAGTTCAGGGTTCCCCTTTATATGTTCCTAGTGTTCGTGTAGACTCCACCCCACCACAGGTTAATTATGTGGTGTCTTATCCTCGACATTCAATTGCTTCTGAGCAGGAACCTGTGAAATCATGTTTTCCTTCTCAAGACTTGGAATCAACAATTGATCAATTGGTGTATCCAATGGGGGCATGGGAGCCCTTTCTTTCCCCTCTTGGTCCAAGTGGGCTTGAGTATCCTTCTGAGTATGATCTCATTGTTAGTAGATCCTCAAGCCCTTGTGATCGTGATTCTTCGTTGATAGACTCTGCCAGTCCTGGCCAAAACTTCCATCATCATATGGAGTATGGTCATTTCACTTCACCCTTTGGGACTGTCGACCCTCATCTTCCTGATTTCTCAGATTTTGAATTGCCTTCAGATGAGGCTATCCTTAAAGCCATGACTATGGTTTCTATACCGCGGGAGGAATTACACCGTGGTTTGTGTTTTCTTCCTTTTTGGGAGACTTTCCAAGTTGACTATCGAAGAGACTCTTGGTCTAAGACTAACAGTGGGCTCTACCTGAACCAGTTTCATACTTGAGTCATATCCCCCAATGGGTCTTCTTTTAATCCCTTTTCAGACCCTCTAAACATGAAAATATTGTCGAGCGATCTTGTGGCCTTTCACGCTCATTAAACTGAAATTTGAAAACACATCTATCCAGTGGTAGTTTACCCCTTTTTCTGTCTAGATGGTCAACTGTACGAATAAATGTATACTCTAGAGGCCTCAGATATCTAGAAGAGTACCCTTGGGTATAATTTTAACCCTTTTTCGGGTCCGAGGGACTAAATTTACGAAAAAGGAACCCCCATGGAGTCCATAGTTAAGCTCTTTTCAGACTCCCTAAAATTGAAAAGATCATCGAGTGACCTTATTCTTTCACACTCGTTCAAATGGTCCAGAAGAACATTCCTGACGGAGTCCATAGTTAAGATTTTTTCAAACTCCTTAAAAATGAAAAAATTGCCAAGTGATCTTGTCTTTATACACTCATTAAAATGGTTTTGAATAGACGTCTTGTCGGTGCTAGTTTACCCCTTTTTTGAATCGACTAGAGTACCTTCGAAAAAGGTACCCCATCGGAGTCTCCTTTTACGTTGTTTCAGACTCTCTAAATATGAAAAACCGTCGAGCTTACCTTCTCTGGGCTCATTAAAATTACATCGAAGGATTTTACCATTGTGTGTCTTATTAATCGCATTTGGATACCCGCATTTTTGGCCTAATGTCAGCTCCATGTTGCTCTCAACTGAACCATCTGAAGCATGCCTTATATGCAAGCCCTGTAGCACTTTGCCTCTACGTCTTGAAACCTTTGGCCCCAGGAGGGATGTTTTTCGAGTGTCCTTTCTTTGAACATCGGTCTTGTCCTTGTGCCTCGAAATCATATGTTTGTGACACTCATTCCTCCTTTGTAACGTAGCATTCTTTTACTCTTTTTCCAAACTTATTGAAAAAAACAAAAAAATCAAATATACCCCAAAAAGAGGAAAGGAAAAGTATTTTCTTTTTATTGGTATCACAATGAGTCACCCTTGGACAAAGCACATCCTTTCATTTGTTAGTCAAGCTCTGGGATTTAATATGACCTTAGGAATATGTTCTTTCTACATAGATTTGTGTCCTCCTCCATTTGGTTATTCTTCCAAACATATGGAGAGTTTGCATTGCCTCCTACATCGTGAACTTATGTCAATGCCTTGTTGCCTGAGTCTTATCATTTGTTTTGTTGTTGTCCAAGGGAAGTTTTACCAAATCCTGAGTCGGCCCCTCTACAATTTGTCTCTTTCCCTCATGCCCAGCCATCTCGAAAGTCCAATCAAGTCTTTTTTCGAAATCAATAAATCCTTTAGTCTGATCATCAAGATCCTCTAGTCTATGCTCGGCGAGCTGTCGAAGAACTTTGGGTAGTGAAGTTGTACACTCCTATTGCACTCCTACCCGAGTTTTTAAGATTTTGAATTTGTTTCTTGAGCTTTGAAGACCTCATCTCCAACCATCAGGCCTTATCAGCTTCTAGAAGATGGATACTATATATGTATATCTTTTTTTATTTCGAGATGTGGCTCTATTGTGTATTACTCATGGCTACACTTTATATAGTTATATTACATGGATCTACAGTGTATTTGATTGGTGTCCATGATTTTATTTTATCCTGGGCATGGGTAGGTCCACCTCAGTGAGACATTTTTTCCTTTTGTAGATGGCACCTCCTAAATTCTGGTCCCTGGGCTCACTGGTTTGGTACATTGATAAAGATTGATAATGTATTTTGACCATCAGATGCTCTTCTAACCTCACACATTAGGGGGCATCTGTTATAACCCTAATTTGCACTAGACATACTTACCTGACATTAGGCCATCTCATATGCCTTCTTTGCCAAGCTAGTACTGAATAACTCTTCTTAAAAACACCTTTTTTAAAGGCCCACATGCCCTGCTCCACTAAAACCTGCGTGTACACTCTAGCTAACCCACTATAGCCCGCGTGTACCTACAAAATCATGAAAAATGGAAAGTTGTTGATGGAACAGATAGTTTTGGGTAAGTTAACTAAACCTTTCAACCATGCATGGCCAGTCATTTGACTAAATACCTATCTCCTCCTAGCCTATAAAAGAAGGGGTAGGGGTCCCATTTGAAAGGAGGAAAAACATAGTAAATAAACTCTACCCAAATTTGTATTCCCCTTTGCCCAAGATTCTGCAACCATTTTGTGATTTCAACGAAGAAGAGAAGCAAGTTTGTTAGCAGTTGGTGCACAGTAAAAGAGGAGCCCAGGACCAGATTCGTGGAGCAGTGGCTAGATTCATCATTGTAATTTGCTTTAGTGAAGTTAATAATAAAGAAGTACTTTTCCCATCCCACCATATGAGGTTTTCATTGTTTATTGCGTACATGTTGATTAAATATCTAACCCATTAATCTGTAGATCAAATGCATGTGGAGTTCTTTGTTTGTATTTCGTGAATGCAGGTCAGCCTTGGGAGGAGATTTGCAGTCAAAGAGAGACCAAGTGTGAAGAGGGATCGATATCAAATGCCGAAACTAAGGTATGTTCACTTGATCTTCTTAACTATGTATTTGTTTAAGAATAATGGGGATTAGGTCTGGGATGATGGTAAAAATTAGGAATCTTTAGGTCTTTTCTACATGCATGATAAAACCCTAAGTGTTAGTCTATAGGGGGATTTCCCACTCACAACAATGATTCTCTCAACCAATCAACGCTCCCTCAAAAATGGCAACAGAGCACTACAACACTTCTTGCTAGATGGAAAGGAAGCACTAACACTCCCTACATATGAGCATGGGAGCGTTGATCTTCCAAAAGTTCATTAAGATGACCATTTCTCAAGGAATTTGTTTTTTCTTAGTTTTCCAAATGATGTGGTTTCCCCTTCCAACATGTTCTAGAGGATGTATCAAGTGTTTACATGGTGTCGTTTGCAATGCAACATATGCATAATGAAAATGAAACATTTATGACACTTGTGATACTTGCAAAGATGAGAATGTGACATTATAGGAGTGAGGAATTTTGACATGTAACAGATTTCCCCCCAAAGTGTGAAGTCAAAAGACAGAAGATGATGACTCAAATGCTTTGTAGATTTTTGAAGCAAGGGTATGGAGTCAGAGAACCTGGTAGAAGCTTCAAACAACCATCAAACAAATTTTATCATGTGTTTAAAACACAAGGCATGCATACCTATTCTTGAGTAACAAAGAACTTAAGGTATGTTCACCATTAAATACACTACAAATCCATGATTCTACTCACTAAGGGTATAACCACCAAAGATACAATGTGGTTCTTGTTAGCACTCTGTAATTTCTCATGCCGAGGGAGAAATTGACAGAGGTAACCACAAAACCACTTGGAGTCAAGGATCTATCCCTCCAAGACTTAGAGAGGGATCTATCTGTATGATTTAACTTTGTTTGAATGAGATATTAGGCTAGTTATGAGGATAGAAGGTTTGTTTTTTTTGTTTATAAATATTTTGATAAAGTATTGCATTAAACATACATTGGGCTATGGGATCAGTGTAAAGTATTGAGATCAGATACATTTTTTATTAGGTTTCTTCACAAGGTGAGATAATGAAAATGTTGGATCCATTAAATTTAAAGTGATGGAAACATAGAACGGGCGAGATAGTCAATCAAGCAAAGAAGCAATTAAGAATTTATTTACTTTAATATCAGAAGAATAACATTTAAATCGCTAAATCCAGAAACAGAGTGCACAAGACAAATTCTATTCATTTAATTCTTTTAAACGATTAGAAATAGAAAAAAATAATAATAACAGAGTGGAATAAACATTAACATAGAAAGAAAGACATCACCAAATTCAACACGCACGAATCATGTGAATCTCCTTTTTATTACTGGTAGATATCTTCAAAAGATTACAATGATAGCTCCTTAGGCACAAAGATCAACCCTCAATACTTCTAAGTGAGAAGTATTTATACAAAAATTACATCTGATCCTGTCATCAATGATCAGGATATGGTGGAATAAAAATCTAACTAACTAGATTACATATCACAAAATAATAGGATGTTGATGATGCATTTGAATCCTAAGTGTTGATTCTGGGGAAATGGTTGGTGATTCATTCAAATTTGACTTTGATTGTTCCTCATGCTGACTTAGATGTCCACATCAGCTCTAATTGATCAAAGAAATAGGTCTTCCCATCTCTTTTGACTAGGGATGGAAACTTTGAGTAATCTTCGGTATGTTTCATCCATCTCCGTGTACTTGGAAAAGGTGGGATTAGTGATGAAGATATACTTTATCTCATGTTGGATGCTCAAGTCCAACTACAAAGTTTCTAAGAATTCTTTACCAGTAATGCCCCCCTGTATTCCTACAAACTTAGAACCATCTTTTGCCACTGCTAGTATCTTCTGCTTGTAATCTGAGAGAGTAATCATCTTTTCATTGATCACTAGTAAACTTGGAAGGCCTTTCGTGTGCAATTATTCGACCTTGTTGAAGAATATATTCACTCCAATATCCATGTTTGAAGCTTTCTCTTCTAATTACAGCATCAATCCTTTCTTGGTCAAAACCTTCTTGACCTCAAGGATTGTCTCTGTTTTTTCCTCAATTTCCAAATCATCTAGTTCTTCTTTGGTATTGGAATTTAAGAACCTGATGATCTCAGTGGCCTCTATAGGATTTTCTCCCAATTATTCTCTTATTTTGTCAATGTCTTGCCTAGATCTCTCCACCTATTCATGATTCTCAAACACAATCTATATTAGTGGCCAAATATCTTCCATGACATTTCAGATGTCTATCTAGATGTTTTCTTTGGCTTCTGATAGTGTCTTGGCCATGATAGCCTCCTTCTGTAGATTTTGCAGTTCTTGCTTAAGCCTCTATGATTTGTGCATATCTGTGTTGTAGCTAGCCTAAAACGTGGCTTTCATCTTCTGTAGGTTATTGATCTCATCCTCCAATCTTTTGATTTCATGTCCTTGTAAGGTCATGTCCTCCATTGAATTTGCCATTTTTTCTGAAGCATCTAAATCTGTCACTGGAATAGTTGATGGGAGTTATGTTGTTGTGGCTACTATTGTTGTTGTTGTACTGAACCATGTGAGAGGAAATTCATTCAATGGTATAACAATCATTGGCGTAGTTTGTTCCTTTTCTTTCACTAGCTTCTCTAGTTCAACCTCCATCTCCTTAATCTTCGCATTCTACTCCATGATTAGTTTTAGCATTTCCTCCTTGTGGCCTTCAATATCAACCATTTCCTTTGCCCACAGGTCTTCTTTGGATGGGATTTTCAATTTTTTCCTTAAGGATTCTATATCGACATTCTTCTTCTTGAGGAGTTCTTCTTCTACTTTGAAATTGGATGGATCATATCCAATTTTCAATACTAGTTTTTCTAGGGACTTAATCTTGTTATCCTTAGTCAGGGAGGATATATTTTCTAGCTTGAGCTGATACTGAACAATGTTTAAGGAGATATGCAACTTTGCAGTAGTCATGGAGGTATTTTCCAGGGTGGATAAAATCATCTCTCCAGTCTTTCTGTGCATATCCATTTGATCGGCTGGATGCACCTCTTTGGCATCAAACTCAAATGTTGATCTCTTGTAATAAAAAATTTCATTGGGGTGAGGCACCTATGCTTGAAATAATGACATGTGCATCCTCCCTTTATCTATGTCAAAATAAGAGAGTAACCTATGTTGTTTTGTTGATGTCTACTTCCAGAATTGTGCATAGGTGCTATTAGTCAACATCTCATTTTTATTTTTGATCAAATTATACTTCTCAAAGATGTTGAGTCCTACAGGCTCCTGTGAGGATTTGGTTGAAAATGTGGTATATGTTTGTCTTCTATATGAGGAAGTGGAAATCATTTAATGGATGCCTGAGAAAAGTGGTGAATGTTGTCCCTCCATTACTATGGTGGATTGAGTTTCTTCTCCTCCATACCTATCAGGAGTATGGCTAGTCTTGGGCCTCTTTCTCTAGACCTGGAAATCTTCTGCTAAGACCTTAGTAAATGAAGGAGAGACTTCATTTTTGGGTCTCTTCTCTACTGGTACCTGTGGAGTGCTTGTTTGTGAAATTCTGGCAGGTGAAAGCTTCTTTTCATTGTCTATCAAAGGGTTTTCCTCCCACTCTATCTGGTTCATGAATTTCTCAACTTCTGGTTTAGGCACTTGAGCATAGGGAGAAATCTTATTCTTTAACCTAGTTTCTGCAATGATGCCACAAGGGTCATAGTGCCATGGGAAACTTTGACTAAACTTCATTTCCTTTAACAATGTATTGGCTTCTTCCCCTGCAACTTTGTTGTTGCAGATGAAAGAACCTATCTGACCTTTACTCCTGAGTTGTTGCTTCTTCTTAAAGGCTACAAAGTGAATATCATCTGAATTTATCATCTGTCTGATAATATCTAGAGAGAATATCCTGACAAGAAAATACTTGGGCAGCTTGTAAGGGGGTAATTCACATCAGTAGATCTTGATTTTTGTATGATCCTAGTAGAGGTACCAGTCCCCTGTTTTATCTAGGTCTGATAAATGTAGTATCTTCTGAATTTCCTCGTTTATCTTTGGTTTGGTTCTTCCACTGAGCATGCATACCACTAAATGGTAAAATTGGTCGATAAATTTCTTGAAGTTGAACTCAAATGAGTTCTTCCTCACTATGGATGTCCAGGAGGTTACAAGTTGAGGGTTACCATCTTGGTCCAATCTCTGTTGGGAGAAAGAGAACTTGTCTGCCTCGAAAAAGAGGAACATGTACACCAATATTGAAGAATACCTGAACATACCTTCTGTAGAAAACTTGAAAAACTGTTCATGGATGTTGTTAGCCAAAAACTGACTGTAGTCAAACTGTGTAGTAGCCTTTTCTTTAGTGGAGAATATGGATAGAAAACCCATAATGGGTTCATCTACCCACTCATCTGAATAGTATCCTTGTAGACAACATAGGGAGGAAACGATCTAGTTACCTTTCACTGAGAATATGGAGGAATGGTAGGGGGGATTATTTTTGGGTAACTGAGCATTTTCAGGGAGGAAAATCTCAAATATTTGAGCTCTTTGTGGGAAATACATCTTCTGGTACATCTCCATCAAAATTTTGATGGAAAAGGGGGAAAGGGAGTTGGCTTTGGGTATCTATAGTATCTAGTTTATTGTCTCATGGGTGATGGTGAAGAGAGTTTCACCATATGACGAAACGATGGCTCTTTGGCTAGGGATATAGTGTGATTGGAATTTTAGAGTGAACTCACAGAAATGGTAAGTCTGGGGAACACGTTATAGTGGGAGATTGGATTCCCAGAGCCCAATCTCGTTGCTCTGGTCCAGAAAAACATCTTTGAGCCAGAAGTGTAATTAGAAGAAGTCTAATTCACACTTCGGCTCTGCAATCAAATAATATTTGTCGGCCAGGGGAATACAATCCAAATCAATAGGAGGAGGGAGTAAAGGATTTTCTATAGTCTCAGAGGATTTGGATTTGGGCGCCATCTTCAAATGGATACCTACAAACAGATAAGGTGTAGTCCATGTTTACCAGGTTTTAATGGAAGTTTGTTGAATGCAAGCTTGATGGAGGTGGTATAGAAAATGGGAAATGATGGCATCGACTGAGTCTAGATCAATGAACAATGCACAATGGAAAAAAACAGGATTAAATGGTCGAACGAGGTGTCTGTTATGGAGTGGATGGTGAGTCAGACGGGTAATGGTAATGGTCGACTGCATTGATTGGCCAACAGACATATCGGATGTGATGTGGAGGGAATTGAATGGACAATGGGTGAATCGAGGTGGTGTAGAGGGTAATGGATAGCCAACGGGTGAATGAGATGTGATGGGAAATAGGTGAGTGGAGGGTGATGTGTCGGCAGGGTAGTGGATTGTGACGTCGTAGTGCAGTGGTGGTATGGAAGAGTGGTTTGGCGGTTTACTCAGAGGGGGAGGGGGGTAGGAGGTAAGTGGTAAAGAGTGAGGGGGGTCCACGTTAACAGAAAGGTGACACGTTATGAGGGGCCCTGTCTGGAAATACCACCAACTTGGACCCCCGCCCCACCGTTAAAGGCAGAAAAGTCAGGGGGGGTCTGATATTCTCTGTCGACCGTAGATATGAGTGTGCATTGATCGTCCACTCAGATCATCACACCCTCTAACACAATGCGCCAAAAATTTCATATCACCGCAAAACTTAGGATAAAAATATTTTGTGGGGTTTTGCAGCTTACCCTTTCTTCATTTTGTCACCAAGGGGTCAAAAATGCATCGTTTCAACTCAAATCAAAGGCATGTTAATCACCCTTTCATCAATTTTATTGAAATAAGACATTCTAACCTATATTCTAATCTAGTCACCTAGCATATTAACCCAAATAAAGTTGTTGGGATAAAACATTACTCTAACCTTGGGCATTTGACCAAGCTTAAATTGTTTGATCAAATTTATTCACTAACCTATCTTACTTGGCTAAGATTACACTGTTTAGCCAAGTTTATTCACTATCCTATATGAATAAATTGAAAGAGATTGATCATGGTTAGATAGTATGAATCAAGCTAAATTATTCCATGGGGTTTCATCCTTTTCCTTTGTATACCCTCTTTTGATTTTTTGTATTTTTTATTTTTCTTTTCTTTCTTTTTCTTTCTTTCTTTTCTTCTTTTCTTTATTTGTTTTCTTTCTTTTTGTAAATCATTTGTAGAATAGAAATATTATTTACAACATAATGTAACTAGAAGAAGGGATAATAATCACCAGGTGATCCTATGAAACATAAGGTTATAACAATGGCTCCACTTAGGGATGGCGCTCTCCTTGTGAGGTGCCAAGAATCCATATACCTGTTGCTTTGAATCTCCTTATTCATTATTTTGTCTTCATTTTGTGTGAAAATTTGATGATCATATCAGTGGCTTAGGGCCTTCTCTTCGGGCTTCAACCATTTGATGAAAAAAATCACCTCACACATGACATAAAGGTAAAAGTAAAGTAGTTTCTACAATGAGATGAGTGACTAATATATTCATTAGGGTGGGACATAATGTTTGAGCATCCTGCCATTTATAGGTCCTCCTGGAAAGTCTGATCCATCACTTTCCTTGAGTAAGAATGCATTGTTTCCTCTATATGCATGAATGATGTAAGGGCCTTTCCACAAACTATTGAAATTTCCATGATTTTCCTTGTCTTCATTTATGGAATCCCATTTAAGTACCATATCACCCAATTCAAAATCATCCTCCTTGGTTCTTCTATCATAAATCTTCTTAATGCATTCTTGGATTACCTGTGTCTGGTTATACACCTCCTCTCTGGACTATTGGAGTTGGATCATCTGATTGATTCTCCTTTGAATATAATTAGGCTCTAGATGTACTTCTTGAAACAACTTCATAACAGGAATGCCCAAAGAGGTGGGGAAAACAACATCAATTCCATATACCAATTGATATGGGGACATACCAATTGATCTTTTCGTGGTCAACCTGTCATCCCAAAGTACATAAACCAACTTGTTGTGCCACAATTTATTATTTTCCTCCAACATCTTCTTTATGAAATTTACCAAAATTTTATTGGAGGACTTAGCTAACCCATTTCCCTGAGGGTAATAGGTTGTGGAGTGTACCAAAGTAATATGGTACTTCCTACAAAATTCTATTATCTTTTTTTATCTGAAAGTTGCTGCATTATCAATTATGATCTTCCTAGGAAATCTGAAACGAGAGAGAATGTTATTTTCCAAGAATTTAATAATGATAGAGTCAGTGGCTTGCCTACAGAGTAAATATTCAATCCACTTTGTGAAGTATTTTGTAGCTGTGAGGATCCACTTATGCTAACCTGAAGAGGGTGGATGAATCTCGCCAATAAAGTCCAAACCCCATTGCTGGAATGGAGCTTCCACAGAAATAGGTTTCAAGGGTAAAGGAAAAAGTTTCCTTTTGCCTTCAAAGGCTTGGCACTTGTGGCAGGAGGTTACCTTTTTATGAACATCTGCAAACAAGGTGGGCCTGCAAAAACCAACTCTAAGGATCTTGTTAGAAGTAGTCTTCCAACTTAGATGCCTACCACAATAACCTTCATGGAAATCCTGCAATGCCTAGTCAGCTTCATCTTTTAATAAACAATTAATTAAAATGCCTCCAACATCTTTCCAGTACAGATTTCCATCCACAATGCAATATTTCAGTGCTTTTAGTTTTAAGAATATAGCTTTAGTTTTAGTTATACCATGAGGATCTTGTAAGTTATGCAATACAAATATGAGGTCTGTGTACCATGGATAATTTGATAATACCTCTTTGACATGTGGAGTCACATGCTCTCCTCGTTCATCAACTACAACTAAAAATTTTATGTCTAAAGAATGAAAATTTGATTCAACCATGAGTTTGGCCAAACCTTGACCCTTGATTAGTTTAGTTGGTTTGATTTCTTTATCATATTCCAGAATCACAACAATCCACTTCCCTCTCCTACCATCTAGGTTATCCTAAGTTAGAATATCCTTCACCACTGCATTTGGAACATAAGCAATAGTATGATAATGGAGAATGTAAACTCTAAAGCCTTTAATTGATTTTACTAGGGAAACAACCTATTTCTCCATTTTATTGTAGTTCAATGTTGCATCTCTCAATGAATTGTTGAAAAACTCTATGGGTTGTTCATGCCCTTCATTGTTTTTTTGCAAAAGGACCACTGCAATGGTGTGTTCAAATGCAAAAGAGAATAAATAGAAATCTTTAGTGCAATCTGGACTGATTAATATAGGGGTTGTGTAAGTGCATGTTTTACCTGCTCAAAGGATTGTTTAGCTTCTTTGTTCCACTTTATTTTGGTATATTTTTTAAGCATATTTGTGATGTTCCTGAGGAGTTCTACCAAATTGGGTATGAATCTTCTCAGAAAATTGATTTTCCCTATGAAGGATTGCAATTCCTTAATTTTCCTAGGATGGTATAACTTTTCGATGGAAAAAATTATACTGGGGTCTATCTTGATTCCATCTTTAGAGATTATATGCCCTAGCAGTTTGCCTTCTTCTAAAAAAAAAATACTTTTCTTGGGATTTAATGAAATCCCAAACTTTCTGCACTTTTCAAACACTCTTCTGAGGTGTTGTAAATGTTCCTCATCTTATTTTGAGTAGACAATAACATCATCCAAATATATGAATATAAAACTACCGAGCTCGTCCATAAAGGTGATGTCCATTTCTCTTTGGAAAGTGGCACCAACATTCATCAAACCAAAGGGCATTTTCACATACATGAAAGTTCCCTAGGGTGTGGTGAAGGTTGTTTTCTCCTGGTCATGTGGGTGGAAAAGGACTTGGTTATAGCTAGAAAAACCATCTAGCAAAGAGATCCTACTGGCTCCAACTACCTTTTGTAAGATGTGATCCATTTTAGGCAGAGGGTAGTTGTCTTTGAGGAAGACTTTGTTGAGATTCTAGAAATCAATGTAGAGCCTGATTTCCCCAGTTTTCTTTCTAGTAGGAACAAGATTAGAAACCCATTTTGAAAATCTTAAGGGGACTATTATTTTGGCATCATACATCTTTTTAATCTCTTTTTCTATCAGGGGTAGTAACTTTGGATTGATTCTCCTAAGTTTCTACCTGAAAGGCTTATGTTCTTCTTTTATTGGGATTTTGTGTTGTATGATATTGGTGTCATAAGAATTTAAATCCTCATAAATCCAAGCAAAGACATCTACAAATTCCTTAAACAGTTCAATATATTTTTGTTTTTTCTCGGGGGGTAAATATTTAGATAGTTTTATCATTTTGGGTTTTTCCTTTGTTCCTATATTACATTCCTCAACCTCCTTTCCACTAGGTTCAATGTTTGGATTTTTTGCTACATCATTGAAATCAAACAACTCTTCTAAAGGAACCAAACCTTTAGGTAAAACATTATTCTTCAATTGAAAAATATTTGAGTCTTCATATTTTTCATTCATTTCATCCGAATCTACTTTATTTACACTATCCTTTTCTAAGTCTGACTTATTTACACTATCATCATCACTATCTATGTCAATATTTGTACATTCAAAATCATTTTTAGACTGCAGGAAATCTTCAATTTGTTCATCGTTGCCAAATACTTTCCAGTACCTGATGTTGTCTGAGACAGTCAGTCTACATTTCACCTCTACTGTGTATTGGTGATTTGTATGGAAAGGTATTTTACATGTGTCTAGTGAAGTAGCCAATCCATCTACAAGTATGTTATGGCCTCTAGGCATTACCTACAAGTCAATTTCAGTGAAACATTGTAGAAAATCCAAAACAACATTTCTATAATCCCTGAGCCTAGGGTGTTTTGCAGAATACTCACCTTTGATTTGTTTAATGACAAATTTAGAATCCCCTCTTACCATGATCTGTTTGGCACCAAGTTTCTTCAACAAATTCAGACCGAGCATCAATGATTCATACTCCGCTATGTTATTGGTGCACTGGAAATTTAATTTATATGAGTGGCTTTCTAAATACCTTGTTTTACGATTATGCACCCACACTCCATCTCTAGCTCCCTCTTTTCTAACAAATCCATCAAAATCCATACTCCAAAATTTTTTTGTTGGTTCATCATTTTCTGTTGTCACAGTTTTACTTTCCTCGACGGTTACTTTATTTTCCTCCAGGCTAGATGCATCATCCTCTAATTGTGCAATTTAATTATCCAAATTACCATCATTATTTAAAATTAAGGAGTCCAGGTCAGAGTGAACAGAGTACAAAGGATAGTTATGATGCTTCTCTTGACTGTTGACCATGTACTTCATCAGAGTCTCTTGTACAATCTTCTCTATTTTCCAAATACAAGGATGGTAGCATAAGACATATGTAACTACAAAGAACCCTTCAACTTAGCACCCCAAGATCTAGATAATAACATACCATATTTCAGAGGAATGTCTGCAACCAAAATATCCATGACCATTCTCTTAGCTAGGATCTGGGCTGGTGTAATACATAGATCTTTAATAATACCTATGCATTTAACCTTTCTAGAGTCAAAGAAGTATAAGTCCTGGTAGGCCTTGGTGATATCAAGCCCCAACTTCTCCATCACAGCCTTGGGCATAAGATTGTGAGAAGCACCAGAATCCAACATAGTGTTGTGTAATGTCTTGTCATGGATATTCAGACTAATGTAGAAAGGAGGAACATAACCATTGTCAGTTTTTCCCTCAACTTTAGGACCAAACAACATCTCAGGTTGATAGTCAACAACATTTACAGTATTTGTGCATACTACTGGCTCAATGTTTATTTCTTTTGTTCCTATTTCTGGTTCAATGCTTAATGCTTTGATCACATGTGATCTATAAACATTTTTGTTCATTATTTATGTCAGAGGGATAGGAATTTTAAATTTGGCCAATTCACTTTCTAAGTTGAAAGTGGTAGAAGTTCTGATTTGGCTCTGCAAATATGATTTATCAGTCACAGTTTTATGAGCAACAATATTACACCAACTTGTGGATGCAACTTCGGTTTGATTTTTTCTTGGTGAAGATTCAATAGTTCTTTTTGCAGGATTCTCTGAATTATTCTTTTCATGTACTTTCTTAGGAGTAGTATCTGAGGTTTTCTTTGCTTCAACAACTTTTTTAGTTTCAGCAGTCTTCTTAGTTGGGTTGTCGTTAGACTTATTTCTCCTTAAGTTGTATTGTTTGTGGAATTCCATTATATAATTTTTTAAGGCCTACTATTTTTGTTTCTTCCTCTTCCTCATTTACCTCTGTCTGTGAAAGAAGAAATAATTATTGTTCTTCCTGAGTGAGAAAAATGGAATCGTTATCATTAACCCCCATAAGGTTTATGTGAATGTCATCCAACTCCTCAATTTCGTCCTCCCCTTCATCAACATATTTATCTTGAAGAGGTGGCTTAATCTGCTGATCAATCCCTCTTTGTTCCCTTTGGTCTCTGGGCTCTCTTTGTCTGATCTGGGGAGGGTTCCTTCTAAAATTTGGATTTCGAATCTAAGGAATAGGTTGATTTTCTCTAGGAGGGTTTTTGTCATTGATTTGCAATCTATCCATCATTCTCTCCATGTTACTCACTAAAGAATAAATTTTGGCATCTGAAGAAGAAGTGGAAGGTTCTTCTTTAATTGTAACTCTTCCTTTTGTTCTTTGCCTAACTCTTCTGGCCAATAGATTTTCTTCAACACTCACTGTAGTTTTTTGTATGTCTTCTAAAGTGGAAGAATTTCTTTCTCTCAGTTGGTAGGACATATCATCATCAAATCCATCAAGGAAATTGATTAAGGCCAAGCCTTGAGGAGGCTTGATATCAGAATGAATTGCATTATAGAGATTATTGAAACAAATGCAATAGTCTTGCATTGTTTCTCGACCTTGATTCCTTTTGATATTTTAATATTCTAATAAAATCTGGAGAGGATTTTTCTTTACCTCCCATTTGTCAAGAAAAATTCGGTGAAAAGTAGCAATATCGACAATGCTAGAAGCACGTAATGCCTTAAACCATTTTTTAACATCTCCAGTTAAGCTCTGTGCAAAAATTCTCATCTGAACATCTGCCTCATCAACTTCCTACAAATCAAAGTAATCATTCATTTTATCCACATGTTGTTTTGCATTAAGAGGTCCAGTACCATCAAACTGAGGAAGTCTGGTTTGATAGTCTTAGGGCATGACATGTAATGGAGAAACCAACACTAAGGGAGCATATCTTGCTTCCATGATTGGTGGGGGAGGTTGAATAACAACTTGTGTGATTGGAGGATAAGTGACAAAATATGTAGAAGATGTAGGGCTGGGAGCTGTGGAGTGAGCTACTTGAGGCTTGACAGAAGCTGCAACAATAATAAGGGCAGAAAGTTCAACTAACCATTGGAAGTGGGATTTATACAAAGCTTGATCAATATTTGATACTAGATCTTTTAACTTCTTGAACTCTTGAAGAAACAGCTGATCGAAACTTGCCCTAGGAGAAAGTCTTTCAGGGGTTTTAGGTTGGAGAAAGGTTTGATATAATACTATATCATCCAAAAAATTATCAGACTTGGTTATGAAAAGGCTATGTTCAAAAGGTAGGTAAAACTCAATATCTTGGATTGTGATAAGTTTCTCTGGAAGAGAAGTTTCCCTGAGAATGGGACTGCTATTCCCGTGACCTTCTACTGTGTTTATTTTTCTGAGTAATTTTTCTAGATTATGTATTGTTGTTGCAGGTTCTGGATCGGGGTGAGATCTAGTGTGAATTATTTTAGGATCCAAAACTTTAATCTTTTAAGAAATATATATTAATATATACAAACTTCAACAACCTATGAACATTTATCTCTTTTATAAGTTAGATCTTATGATTTGTTTAGAAATAAATGTTTCTTTATCTAGGGAAACAAAATTGTAGGATGGAAAGTTTGTTCAGTTCTCCAGTATGGTCACCACTATGTTAGCACTCCATAATCTCTCAGGCCAAGGGATAAATTGATAGAGGTAACCAAAAAATGACTTGGAATCAAAGATCTATCCCTCCAAGACTCAAAGAGGGATCTCTCTGTATGATTTAACATTGTTTGGATGAGATATTAGGATAGTTATGATGATAGAAAGTTTTTTTTTTTTTTCGTTTATAAATATTTGGTTGAAGTATTTCATTAAACATCCATTGGGCTATGGGGTCTGTGTAAAGAATTGAGATCAAATACAATTTTTATTAGGTTTCTTCACAGGGAGAGATAATGAAAATGATGGATCTATTAAATTTAAATGATGGAAAGATAGAACAAGTGAGAAAGTCAATCAAGAAAAGAAGCAATTAAAAATTTATTTACTTTAATATAAGAAGAATAACATTTAAATCACTAAAGCCACAAATAGAGTGCACGAGACAAATTCTGTTCATTACTTATTTTAAACGATTAGAAATAGAAAAACAAAATGATAACAGAGTGGAATAAACATTAACAGAGAAAGAAAGACATCACGACATCAACACGCAGGAATCCTGTGAATATCCTTTTTATTACTGGTAGATCTCTTCAAAAAGATTACAATGATAGCTCCTTGGGTGCAAAGATCAACCCTCAATACTTCTAAGTGAGAAGTATTTATACAAAAATTACATCTGATCCTGTCATTAATGATCAGGATATGGTGGAATAAAAATCTAACTAACTAGATTACATATCACAAAATAATAGGATGTTGATGATGCATTCAAATCCTAAGTGTTGATTCTGGGGAAATGATTGGTGATTCATTCAAATTTGACTTTGATTGTTCCTCATGTTGACTCGGATGTCCACATCACCTCTACTTGATAAAAGCACATAGTGTTGGAGTTACTTCACACACACCTAGGATTTATTTTTCCTAAGGTTTTTCCTTGTTTATTAGTCATAATTAGTCATTATCCAGTCTCCTATATTTTAGGGTAGAATCTTCCACCTGGAGAATATTCTCTTTCAGTTGACACTTCAATTTGAATAGTTGAGTTGAGTTTAGATGTTGCATTTGTTTTTTCACCATGCAACATTGGGATCATCACCAACTCACTACTCTTTTTTCTGTCAATTAACGGAAGACTAGTTGACTAGTTAACTCAGCTAGGTGGCAGTTCACTCACGTAACTACCTGAGAGACTAGAATAGGTGGTAGTTTACTCTTGTAACTGTTGGTGTGTGTCCAGATAAATCTAGACCACCACTATGGCTCATTAGTTACTCATTTATCCTATATATATATTGTAAACTATTCACTCTTTGAGTGTGGAATATGGTTAATGAGAATTCTTCCATTCTTTCTATCTTGCTTCTTCTTTCTCAATTTCTCTCTGCAAATGTGTGTAGCATTTTCTAGCTAGATATATTCTATGTAGTTTGAACACATTTACATGGTATCAGAGATGATGGAATGCTAAGCAAAATCTACACCAAATCATTTTTTGCAGGTACAAAATATTGAAGACAACAAAAGATGGATTATTCGCCAGAAATACTTATCACACCTCATAACTATTTGGAATGGAAGCCAAAAAAAATTCTTCTGCTAAGATGCAAAGGCTTATACCAAATAACCATGGAAATGGAAGTAGAGCATGATTCTGTCGATGAGAAAAATGACTTTCTCAATAGACAAGATATGGCAATAGGAAGTATCGGCATGTCTGTTTCTCCTGAACTTTTCCATCAAGTATATGAAGAATCACAAGGATCAACTCCAAATGAATTATGGACCAGATTTGAGGTTCTATTTGGGAATAAAGAATATTGTGAATATTTCATGCAGGAGGTCGAACAGATAGATCGAGAAGAGAAGCCATCAGAAGATCAAGCCTCTTATTATGAAGAGTCTTCTACAAACGTTTTTGCAGAAATTGGTAATCCAATAATTGAATATGATGTCTACTCCATTTCATATTTAATTTCTGAAATTCATGTGGAAGAGATATGGCATGCATCTCAAGAGTCACATGCAGACATTGTTGCATGCACCATGCATGCATCTGAGGAGACACAAAGGGAGCCGCGCACATCAGATGCCATTATGATATTTTATGAGAAAATTTTGCAGAAACAAATTGGATATTTGAATTCCTCTTGGGAAAATATCCAATTTCAAAAAACAATTCATCTGAAATGAAGTCCGAAAAGTGAAGTTATGATCGTTTTAAAATCAACAAAATTTCAACATTTTTCTGGAAACGGCCGCACGGTTTTCAAAATTTCATTCAAAATTTATTTGGATATTATTCATTACAAGAAGATAAAGTGGATATGTGTGGAAATATCAATGATGCATATACTTCATCAGATCTGTGCAGACATCTACATCTTCAACAAAATCTTCAAAGAGCTCAAACTTGCATAGTTGCAAGGTCTTCTTGGAGTGAAGGACATGGTTGCTTAACAACTAATTTTTGTTCCTTATCATTTTATATTTTATGCATTGTAATTTGAGAGGGTTTTGTTCCCATGAGGTTTTCCCTCTTTCCTCGTTTATTTCAGTGTATCTTTTGTATTTGGGTACCTAACATGGCCTTGTAGTCGAGACCCATTCTTTATTTTCATCATAGTGATGTTCAGGGGGGTGTTGGAGTTACTTCACACACACCTAGGATTTGTTTTTCCTAAGGGTTTTCCTTGTTTGTTAGTCATAATTAGTCATTATCTAGTCTCCTATATTTTAGGGGAGAATATTCCACCTGAAGAATATTCTCTTTCAGTTAACACTTCAGTTTGACTAGTTGAGTTGAGGTTAGATGCTGCATTGGTTTTGTCACCATGCAACATTGGGATCATCACCAACTCACTACTCTTTGTTTAGTTAGTTAACTAAAGACTAGTTGACTAGTTAACTCAGCTAGGTGGCAGCTAGGTGGTAGTTCAGTCCTGTAACTGCCTGAGAGACTAGACTAGGTGGCAGTTTAGTCTTGTAAATGTTGGTGTGTGTCTAGATCAATCTAGACCACCACTATGGCTCATTAGTTACTCATTTATCCTATATATATTGTAAATTATTCACTCTTTGAGTGTGGAATACGGTTAATGAGAATTCTTCCATTCTTTCTATCTTTCTTCTTCTTTCTCAATTTCTCTCTGCAAATGTGTGTAGTATTTTCTAGCTAGATCTATTATGTGCAGGTTCAACACATTTACACATAGGTATTTCCATCTCTTTTGAATAGGGATGGAAACCTTGAGTAATCTTCGGTATGTTTCATCCATCTCTATGTACTTGTCAAAGGTGGGCTTGGTGATGAAGATATACTTTATCTCATGTTGGATGCTCAAGTCCAACTACAGAGTTTCTAAGAATGCTTTGCCAGTAATTCTCCCATGTATCCCTACAAACTTAGAACCATATTTTTCCACTGCTAGGATCTTCTGCTTGTAGTCTGAGAGAGTAATCAGCTTGTCATTGATCACTAGTAAACCTAGAAGCCCTTCCTTGTTTAGTGAGTCGACCTTGCTGAAGAATATCTGGACTCCAATATCCATGTTTTGAGATTTCTCTTCTAATTGTAGCATCAATCCTTTCTTGGTCAAAACCTTCTTGACCTCAAGGATTGTCTTTGTTCTATCCTCAATTTCCAAAGCCTCTATTTCTTCTTTGGTCTTAGAATTTAAGAACATGATGATCTCAGTGGCCTCTGTAGGATTATCTCCCAATTATTCTCTTATTTTTTCAATGGCTTGTCTGGATCTCTACACTAGTTCATGCTGCTAAAAAAAAATCTGTATTAGTGGCCAAATCTCTGCCATGGAATTGTAGATGTCTATCTAGATGTTTTATTTGGCTTCTAATAGTGTCTTGGCCATGATAGTCTCCTTCTGTATCTTCTGCAGTTCTTGCTTGAGCCTCTGTGATTTGTGCATCTCTATGTTGTAGCTAGCCTGAAACATGGCTTTTAGTTTCTGCAAGTTATTGATCTCATCCTGCAGTATTTTGATTTCTTGTCCTTGCAAGGTCATGTCCTCCATTAACTTTGATAATTTTTTTGATGCATCTAAAGATGTCACTGGAATAGATGACGAGAGTTCTTATGTTGTGGCCACTATTTTTGTTGTTGTACTGACCCCTATTAGAGGAACTGAATTCAATGGTATAATAGTCATTGGCGTAGTTTGTTCCTTTTCATTGACTAGCTTCTCTAGCTCAGCCTCCATCTCCTTAATATGCGCATTCTGCTACATGATTAGTTTTAGTATTTCCTCCTTGTGGCCTTCAGTCTCAACCATTTTATTTTCCTTTGGTTCTCCTGTGGCTAGGATTTTCAATTGTCTCCTTAAGTATGTTATATCGACATTATTATTCTTGAGGAGTTCTTCTGCTTCTTTGACATTGGATGGATCATATCCAAATTTCAATACCAATTCTTCTAGGGACTTGATCTTGTTATCCTTAGCCAGGGAGGATATCTTTTCCAACTTGAGATGAGACTGGACATTGTTTAAGGATATTTTCAACTTTGCAGCAGTCATGGAGGTATTTTCCAGGGTGGAGAAAATCATCTCCCCAGTTTGTCTGTGCATATCCATTTGATCGACTCGATGACCCTCTTTGGCATCAAACTCAAATGATGATCTCTTGTAATCAGAAATTGCCTTGGGGTGAGGCACCTGTGCCTGCAATAATGACATGTGCATCCTCCCTTTCTTTGTGTCAAAATAAGAGATTAACCTATGATGTGTTGTCAATTTATTCTTCTAGAATTGTGCGTAGGTGTTATTAGTCAACATCTCATTTTTCTTTTTGATCAAATTATACTTCTCAAAGATGTTGAGTCCTACAGGCTCCTGTGAGGATTTGGTTGACAATGTGGTATCTGTTTGTCTTTTGGATGAGGAAGTGGAAATCATTTGCTGGATTCCTAAGAAAAGTGGTGAATGTTGTCCCTCCATTACCATGGTGGATTGGGTTTCTTGTCCTCCAGACATGTCAGGAGTATGGCTAGTCTCAGGACTCTTTCTGTAGACCTAGAAATCTTTTGTTGAGACCTCAGTAAATGTAGGAGAGACTTCTTTTCTAGGTCTCTTCTCTACCGGTACCTGTGGAGTGTTTGTTTGTGAAATGTTGGTAGTTGAAGGCTGCCTTTTAGTGTCTATTAGAGTGTTTTCTTCCCACTCTGTCTAGTTCATGAATTTCTCAACTTCTAGTTTAGGCACATGAGCATAGGGAGAAATATTGTTCTTTAACCTGGTTTCTGCAATGATGCCACAAGGGTTATAGTGCCATGGGAAAATTTGACTAAACTTCATTTCCTTTAACATCTTGTTGAATTCTTCCCCTGCAGCTTTGTTGTTGCAGATGAAAGACCCTATCTGACCTTTAATACTGAGTTGTTGCTTCTTCTTGAAGGCTACAAAGTGAATATCATATAAATTTATCATCTGTCTAATATATTTCAAAGTGAATATCCTCACAAGAAAATACTTGGGAAGCTTGTAAGGGGGTAATTCACATCCGTAGATCATGATTTTTGTATAATCCTGGTAGAGGTACCAGTCTCTTATTTTAGCTAGGTCTGATAAATGTAGAATCCTATGAATTTCCCCATTTATCCTTGGTTCGGTTCTTCCACTGAGCATGCATACCACTGGATGGTAAAATTGGTCGATGAATTGCTTGAAGTTGAACGCAAGTGAGTTCTTCCTCACTATGTATGTCCAAGAGGTTACAGGTTGAGGGTTACCATCTTGATCCAATTTCTTTTGGGAGAAAGAGAACTTGTGTGCCTGGAAAAAGAGGAACATGTACACCAATATTGAAGAATACCTTAACATACCTTCTGTAGAAAACTTAAACAATTGTTCATGGAAATTGTCAGCTAAAAAATGACTGTATTCAAACTGTGTAGTAGCCTTTTCTTCAGTGGAGAATATGTATAGAAAACCCAGAATGGGTTCATCTACCCACTCGTCTGAATAGTATCCTAGTAGACAACACATGGAGGAAATGATCTGGTTACCTTTCACTGAGAAGATGGAGGAATGGTAGGGGGGATTATTTTTGGGTAACTGATCATTTTCAGGGAGGAAAAGCTCAAATATTTTATCTCTCTGTGGGAAAGACATCTTCTGGTACATCTCAGTCAAAATTTTGATGGAAAAGGGGAAAGGGAGTCGGCTCTGGGTATCTACAATATCTAGTTTATTGTCTCAGGGGTGATGGTGAAGAGAGTTTCACCAGATGATGAAATGATGGCCCTTTGGCTAGGGATGTTGGACACACCTACCACACTTAGAGGGGGGGTGAATGAGTGTGGGGCTCTTTTTATCAAAACTTCCCTCTTACAAAAAAATCATTAGTTAGCAATCACCATTAACATATTAACCATTGTTTTCTTTTATAACCATTTAAATGTGAACACAGATCAACAACATATATCATAAATATATCATCAAAAAATCATCACCACAAGGAACACAAAGAAAACAAGATGTATGTACATTTTTCTTTTTATTACGGACTTCAATCCTTGGGGTGTTTTCAACAACAACTGAATATAGTACAACTCTACAATAACACCAACTCTATAATGCAAGACTCATCTTACACCCTCAACACCAACTGAGACGAGGCAACAATCCTCAACAGATACCAATCTGTCAACAGGTACACGACCTTTTAGTAGTGCATCCCACGTGTGTATGCGTCCTAGCTCACGATAGCCCACGTATGTACGTGACCAGTCTATAATGCAACATGCGTATACTTCTGAGCAACTAGGGATTTGTTTTGCTTCACATACTTAGATCCTTTGCAACCTACAATCATATTCTCTTATGTATTCCATTGTCCAAACCGACCACCAGCCAGTCACAACACATCCAAGCTCTCCAATAGCTTACTCATGCTCCAAAATCAATCAATATGAATTCTAACTCAATCATGTATAAGAAACTAGTATACCATAGCAATCATATCACTACTAAATCACAAGAGTACTACTCACTCCATCAACCAACATAAATGACATCACAACAACCATACCAAGAATTCCCTAAGCATTCACAACACTACAAGAAATACTATCCATCAAGACAATAATGTAACCATCCCAATGTCTCAGTGACAGATATGAGCCCATAGAATGCAGATATGGAACCTGCTTCAGTCTTCAACAACTTGTGATCAGCTCAAACACAAACCTCTATGATTTTATACACTGTATGCGCCCTATCCTCATACAGCCCGCGTATGTATGTTCCCTGGCCCATTATAACCCATGTACACCTCAGAAACTAGGGTTCCTGAAGATCTGAGACTTTTTCCGTCAAGATCTATGATATTTTCAAAACTTCGATGCATCCATGAGATCCTCCTCACGCTTTCTTTCTCAAAATAGATCTTCAATCATGCTCAAGAGATCCACACCAAAGATGCTCTACAAAATATATTCTCACAAGAAGCTCTCCATAGATTCTCCAAGGATGATTTTTGCAAGAGACCCTTGCTATATTATTTATACTTTCATTCTCTAGGCCACTTATCCCATTTCTAGGTCACTTAACCCATTTCTAGGTCACTTAACCTATTTTCCCTATTTTAGGGTTAACTACTTTCCATAATTAGAAAGTTCTCCATTACTTATCATTTAAATATTCCTTATTGACTTTGTCACCTCACTTTAGTATTTAAATAATCGTCTTTGATTTTGTCACTTCTCTTTATTATTTAAATAATCTTTCTTCTTTTCAAGCACTTTGACTTCTTTGACCTTTTGGGGCTTCAAGCCTTCATGTGAGGGTCCTTCAACTTCGTAAGGCCATAACTCTCAAACCATGAGGAGTTATGTGACATTCCACATACCACTAGAAATGGCATGACAAGCACTATCCATCTAGGATAGTTTCATCAACAACTTCACTAATATTCATCTCATTATTTCACATATAAGCATGGGTTCTCCATCCTTACTTCAAGGATAAATCAACTATAAAGCGTCTTACCGTGAGGGATTTCACCACAAGGGGACCACTTTGGAGTTCATCCATTTTGTCACTTATCAACCATGATAAGACCATTACATCAATCCAACCATGCATCATGTATCAATGAAAACTCATTGATCCATCTTCATCATATCAATGAAAACTCATTGATCCATCTTCATCTATGAATTCTCATCAAGGACAAGACATATTACATTTGACATCAATCATCAATCAATCAATCCTTTGGAATCAATCAATGATTTGACATTAATGACAACATGATCCAAAAATCTCTTCTTGACATCAATCAATGACATCAAACAATCAAACCATTGGCATCAATGACAACATGATCCAACAATCTCCCCCTTTGGCATTGATGGCAATACCAACATTGACATCAACACCAATTATTGATGTCAACATGTAGACAAGGCATGCTCTACATCAATAGTCATTAATCATATCAATATGACTATCTCTACCAATTATTAATGACTATCTCTTCCCATTACTAAACATCAATCACATCAATGTGACTATCTCTCCCCCTTTGAAATCAATGGCAAAGGGCCATTCTCCTTTTGGGGATGCTCCCCTGTCTGAATTCCTTTGATCTTCCTTTGAATAATCTCTCCCCTTTTTAACAAGGGCTATTACTTTGATGTAATGTTGAAGATACATTGCTCATACTCCCCTTGTGAACATTGCTCCCCCTGAAACTATGCCCCTATGCCCTTTCTTCAAGTATAGGGCTCTTTTCTCCTCCTAGAATCATGGGAAGAAGAATGACTCCCCGTATGGGTATGTCTCCCCCTATATTTTCTGTAATATAAACAATATGATACCACTGCAATATGATGATCCTTGGACCTGTTCATGCATCAAACTCATTCCATACCAAACATCATGAAGGATATGTCAACAATGAAATAGAGAATCATGAGTAAAATATCAACCAAGTACATCCTTTACCAAAATGTGTGCTCATCATGCACAATACCCATGTACATCAACAATGTGCCAAAAGATATCATCCATGGAATGTATCAACCATATGCCAACATGTGCATCTACCAATATGCCAACCATGTGCATCTACCCATCAATATGCCAAACATGTGTCATTTCACTCATGATATGTCTCCACCATGAACCAAGTGCCATAACCATGTATATCATTGTTGGACACACCTATCGTTGTGCTAATCATGTAATACCAATGGTGTAATATCATCAAGCATGTGCCATCTATGAGTGTATAAACATGTATCACCACTTGTACGAAGAAATTACATCAACCATGCACACCAATACCACAATATGATGAATCCTCATATATGTATGCCAAATCCTCCATAAAATATGTGTCAATCAAACTGCTAGTAGGTGCCTCTACCAATGTGCCAATCATGTATCAAATATAGATCATCAATGATGTACAAAATGATCACCTCATAAAATCACCAACTACATGTCCCAATATGTAGCCCATCCATATGCATCAAGTTTTCCAACAAGTAAGATTCCAATAATACATCATTAAGATATATCAATGAAACTTCAATATATGTATCATCCATGTACACCAACATATCAGTCTCAATCCTCCATTTCCCACAACAAGTGCCAAGCATCCAATAATACATGTACTAGTAGTGTGACTCAATAGATAAATGACATCTCTAGCTAGCATCATCAAGATATATCACATAACCAAGGTTCCATTGACTTCACTATCATAATCAACATTGTTCTTCAACAAAAAAATGTCTCAATCCATGCTCATAGGTTAGTGCCATGCATCCAAGATGGAATTTTGTATCATCACTTTACATAATCCAATATGTAATCATGAAAACCTACAACAAACAATGTCAGAACTTGAAATAAACTATGTCAGACCCTGCATCACAAAGTTATACCATACCATCAAGCTGCAACCCCTGTGCATAGTGTTATGATGTGCTCGTTTTACCATAGACAATATCAGTATTTTCACCCAACTATAGCCCGAAGCCACCCTCCGAGCACCTTAACCTTGACAAAGAATCATTCCGAAAGAAAACCCTAGGCTAGATAGCCAAACAAAGGGTAGCACACCTTTCTCCAAGGACAATGCACCAAACAAGAGTTGATCAGATAGTCCAAACCATAGCCAAGAGATAGTCCAAGACAAAATGAAATCTACTAGCTACAGTAGCTACAACGACAACTCCCCTCTAGACTTGCGTACAAAACTGCCCAACTGCAGTGTGCACAAGTGAGATCTATAGTTATGAGAATGCTAGCCAAAATGAAGACTGGCGTTCTATATTTATACTAAATCTGGTAGACTGCTTGGGCCAAATTCTTATTCTGGGTACTAATTCCTTAGTATATATTATTTCCTTTAGGCGACTTCTTCTCTTGGAAACTAATAACCTAATACAAGTCATTCCCTTGAGTCAACTTGTCTTCTAGGGTCATTAACCAATCAATTAGGGTTTCTTCTTTCTTCCTAGAATATTATATTCTCATCAGATTTACACGTGGAGGTAAATACCTCCCGCAGCTACCATAATATCAACACCCCCTCCTAGCTAGGGAGGTATTACAGGTAATGGCCTTTTTTGGCCCTTCACCAAGTTTTGGGAGATCCTTGGTCAAGTTTGACCTATTTTGGGACTTCGACAACCTATCGAGGACGGAGCGCAAGACAAAGAAGAGATTCTAGGATCTCGGCCCTTTTTTGGGTCCTGTTTGGGAGTTGGGAATATGTAATGGTTATGGGATGTCATCCCATGGGTTTACCCATGATTAGTCCTATTTTGTAAAGTATAAATAAGTAGCTAGGTGATATAAATAGCCTGGCCTATAAGATAAGTGCTAAGTGCAAGTTTGGTTTGTATATGCTCTGTGCATATTGTGAGAAAATTGTAGAGCTAGGTGCAAGTGGTTGTAATAGACTGTGAAAGGATTTGTGCTAGACCTAGCTTGGGGAAGGAGGATCTGGCGAGGTGTGCTTAGAGCTCCTGTCCTATGCAGAGTAGGATTTTTGTGGCTCTGTGCATGTAGATGATTGATTGAAGATAATAAAGAAGAAGAGTTGGTGGATGTAGCTCCAAGGTGGGGGTGAACCACGTAAATACTGTGTTATCCTGCTTTGTGCGATGTGTTGGTGTATTTATCTATTATTTGTTAATTTCTTGATCTAGATAGATAGATAGATCTGTTTATGATTTTTGCTTATGATGAATTTGGATGTTATATCTAATATAGGTGAATGTTCTTAGTTCTTGAATCTACCAGATCTGATCCATTTATTTATGCTAAGTGCTTAGATACATTAGATCTGGGTGAATGTTGCGATGCTCTGTTTTATCTACGAAGTAGATATTGGGTAAATAACAATGAACTAACAGTGCTAAGTGCTCTATTAAGTATTATAATCACAGATTTGTGTCCCAGCTAAGGTTGTAGACACCTGAGCCCTGTAACCACCCCTGCCTCTACCTCGGGTGAAACTTCATCTTCTTTGCAGGTATTGTCGAAAAGACCGATAGTTAGGGTTTTGTTGGTGCGCTGTTAGTGTTGAACCCTGGGTCTAACCCTGTCCCAACAGTCTTGAGAACAAACATACCATTTACCCGGTAGAATCAACATAGTTGTATAGACTATCTTGTGATTAGTTCATGAGCACCATCATCACTATCAATGTCATCAACTGCATCATCTCTTGAAACCATACTCCATCTGAGTAATCAGACATGATGTTGGATAAGTCACTCACTCCATAGGGTAACATAAGAACCATCCTTCTAATCCAGACATATGTCATAGAAGAATAAATGTCCTGGACCATTTTTCGTCTGGGAAATCTTTGTTCATTGATCATCCATCTAGCTAATAATCATTTCCAACACTGTTGATAGTCTTCAAGGAAATCAAAACAATATCATTCAATAGAACACAACTGTGTCTATCCATAGTAGTACACAACTATAATCTAGTGGTACACTACCACACCAAGTAGCACATAGATACTTGATCCGTGATGTATAGTCACAATCAGTGGAACACATCCACCACAGTAGCATACACTATTGTCTAGAGACATACAGTCTCTATAACAATCATCTGATATCAACCTGCACATAAAACATTATTATGATATCAACTAAATCATCTGGGCCATTCTTCCACTCACATCTGTGAGATATGGAAGAGCATCTGCCCTCAAAAGGTAAATCATCAATGATGAGTTATTTGGACTATTCTTCTCAAGCAAGGAAGAATAATTGTCTCGATTTCTGAGCCTAGACCATTCCCCACGCTGGGCCATTCCTCCGGCACTAAACAAAGTGCAACCTGGAGAGAATGAGTCTGCCCTAGGGAATGCTTGTCCCTGATTATTGAACTTGGACCATTCCCCACCCTGGACTATTCCTCCGGCACTAAACAAAGTGAAACCTAGAGACAATGAAGCTTCCCTAAGGAATGATTGTCCAGACTATTTCCTAAGGAAATGATTGTCCTGCACCAACCTCCAAAACAAACCATTCTTAGAAATTGTTCACAACTGTGAGCTTCGAAAGAATGACTGTCCGGAGAGGCGGACCAGTCTTCTTGATTAACCATCAAGAAGAGAGACTATCCTAGACCATTCCCCATGCTAAACACAATGGGAAATCGTTGTCTATGGTACATCAACAATCCATTGAACCATTTTCATTACGAAAATGACCGTTTGATTTCAACCATTTTCTGAACTGGAAAATGCCTGTTCGTCAGAAATCTCAAACCACTTTCCGAACTGGAAAGGAACTTCTCATCCTGGACCATTTTTCGAACTGAAAAATGACTGTCCATGAATTAATAACACATTAGTTCTCTCTCCCAACCTAGGAATCTTATCTTCCTTTTTCAACAAGGAAGTCGTCTCCACGAGCTCCAACTTGAGTATACAAACTATTTTATCTTGGACAACGGATTTTCCAAAATGTCTGCTTATCTGCTCATATGTGGAGATATATATTTAAGAATCACTTTCTCTTTTCTAGACTTCATCACGCAGAGTGAAATGCTTGATCTAAAATATACTTCGTTTTTTCAGAAACACTAGTTTTCTCTGAAGGCTTCATATAGCTCTGATCAATAAAGTATATCATTGTTGGATTCCTCTATGTTTCTTGCTAGCTCACAACATCGTGGCAAGGCTCAAACTGGAACATATCCAAGTGATACTTCTTTGTCCATCATGATAGTTTTTCATGGATTAGTGATCCATCATCTCGAGATTCTGAATAACCATTCTGATACAATATCTTTGTTATAGAAAGTATTCACCACGCTTATGTTGTGCATTGGAGGTTCTCCACCAAGTTTTCTTTTTCCATTTGCATACAAGGGTCTCTTTATGGTATACCTCAAATCCTTGAGGTTTATCTTCATACGCTCTTTGTTCAATTTCTCCAGAGAATAGTCTTTGCATTCATCTGATTTAAAACTTCAACCCATGGATATTGCGGATGATATAATGACTCACGTAGAGGTATGTCTGGTTTACTGGAATAAGTAATCATCATAGTATTATCCCTCCATTTGGGATAACCTCTAGTTCTGGATCTTGCAATGCTTACATTCATATTGTTCTTCATCACAACTTTCAGTTCCTCTGCTTGATTTATTTTAGTGAGTTTATATCAGGCTGGTAATCTTGTGATTCATGATACAATGACTGGTTGTTCTAGCTTCTCTTTCTTTCTTGGAATCTTCATGATTTTCATCATGTTCTTCTTTAGCTCTTGGATCCATGGGGTTTTCTATAGATTCCATGCTCTAAAGATTCCAACTTATTCCTTTCATCATAGGATCATGGATGTGGATGGAAAATCATGGATACTTTAAGGATTTTTTTCGAAGAATGCTTCTTCTGAAGTCTAACTGAACATGTTCTTCTTTTCATGGCTGCTACCATGGATATATACTTCATCATATTCAATGGATCATAGAATTAGCTCCCTCCTAATCCTTGCTTCATGTATGAGTGCATTTTTTTTATTTTGAAAATATATAATCATATCCCTCCATCTAACATAGTCCATGCTTCCGTCTGCATCCTTATTGCCTTCTGCAAGGTGTCATAAGTGTTTCTCCAATTTCTTCTAGATTGTTGATTTCATCTTATCTCATCCTTTCAGTGTATTGTCTGACTTGTAGTCATAATGATAGAAATCCTTATCTTGTTGTTCTTCCATAGGTATATTTCTTCTTGGAACATATTATCTTCTAAGAGATAGATATACAAGATATGTACAAAGACTATGCAAACAAGATATGTACAAGAACTATGAAGAATATTGTTACCTTGTCTTTAGAAGAAGAAGTTTGTTTTATCCTACTTGGTCTTCTTTGAGGATTTCCTTTCTTTGGAAATTGATGCTTCGTGTGTCTCTTTCATTTTATTTAGCTCAGGACAATGATTATTTTAGTGACCATATTTTTGACACATCCTTCTTTTGATTTGGCTTCTTTCCAAACTTCCTTTTGTTCCTGAAATTCTTGAATCTTGTTGTGAAGGCTTGATCATCGTATTTATTTTGACGTTTCTCTTTTGCACTAATCCTTGATTCTTCCTATGCACAACAAGTCCAAATTTCTTCAAATGTAGGATACTCCTTCCTTGTGTTCATGCTTGCGGCAAATGCATCCCATGTTTTGGAAAGACCATTGAGTACTATATTTACCAGTTCCTTCTCTGAGCCGGTGATCTCTTCAATAGCTTGTAGTTTATATATTAACTGAGAGATCCTCACAAAGTATGATGCTATGCTGTCATCATCATTCATCTTCATATCACAAAGCTCATTCTTTAGACTCATTACTTGTCCAATGTTTCTGACTGAGAAGAGGTTTGTTAGGGCATCGTACATATTCTTCGATGAGTCAATATGGGAGATGTAGGGTATCAAGTGGCATTTTATAGAGTCCATTATGATTCTCATGGAATTGATGTCACCATCTTTTAACTTCTCCATAACTGCAACGTTATGCAGTTCCTTCTCTTTTCCTTCTTCAAACTCTAGTTCCATGATATTTCCTTTCACAATATCCATCACTTTATTCTTGGCAAGGATGAGGTCAATCCTTGTCTTCCATGATCTAAAGTTAGAGGCTCCATCTAACTTATTTTCTAACTTCATAGAGTAAGTCATGGCTGCTTTGATTTGGTCAACCCTAGATTTAACCAAAGATTCAAACTTGATGTCTTGGCTTGCTGAGAGTACCAGGAGATGTGACAGGCTAGGGAGCACTAGTATATCCAGAAATTAGGTCAATCCCTTCACTTAAGGTGCCTCAATGAGAGGATTAGGGTTTCTACAACTACACCTGCTAGTAAACCTAGCGACAGTGCTTTTAGTAACTTCTCCTGCTAGAAACCCTAGCGACAACTCTTCAATGAGCTTCATATCCTTATGGCTATGCTACATTTCAGTGGTTAGACTAAATGAAGGAGGTGTGGGACCATAAAATGTTAGAATGTGCTCATCTTACCATAGAAAATATCACTATTTTCACCCAACCATAGGCCAAATCCACCCTTCAAGCACCTTAACCTTGACAGAGAATCATTCTAGAAGTAAACCCCAGGCTAGATAGCTAAAAAAAGGGTAGTGCACATTTATCCAAGGATAGCGCACCAAACAAGATGTTGTGCTACTTATATGTTTAGTATAATGCACTCATTAATTATCAATCCAGGATTCATAATAAACAGAGTTACAAGACACCAATAAGAAAGGTAATTTCTAATGTCACAAGTATAGAATTAAACTAGATTATGCATGCTGGAAACAAATCAAAATAGCAAACTGCAATGCACTTCAGTTTTCTTTCACAGAGAGGCTATCTATTCCATTATGACACATGAAAGTATGAGATGGAATTGGTTTGATAGATCAACTCTGATATCTGACCCGGAAAACTAACTATGCAATCCACACTTCTGAAAAGAAATCACACATCAATCAACAAAGCATAGCATGGGTAGTTCAATAGTCAATAGGTTGGTTCTGTTGTGGTTCACAATGAACTTTACTCGTTCTTATCCAAGTAGTTTTGACTGTTGCTGCCAACATCTATGATCACTCAAGGAAATCAAATTCATGAGAACAGAAACAGGGCATATGCAAAAACAGAGCAATTAAAGATCTCTAAGCAATTATAGAATGGAAATCTTAATCTAATTATGTACTGCTATCATCTAACAGAGATAAAGCTTTAGCTAATTCAATGTTTATACTACTAAAAAAAAATACTGATTCTAATCTACAAAGAGGCTGACCTTTGTTGGGAAGTGGGCCCTTGCCACTTCAACAGGTCAACTATTGAAGTCTATAGGAAGCTTGCTTTCGACACACACATTACTCTCACTCACATTTCAAAACATGAAATCAAATCTTTCGTTAACAACTCAACTCACACTTAATCATAGATAATCAGAATATGGAGATAAAATGGCATTCCATTCATCTTCACTCAAGATATGTTCCGTACTATCACACGTTGCTTCACATATTGATAATATGCTAATTCTCCTCTCCCTCTACCATCCTTGCCATGACTATTTAATAGTCTGAATCATGAAACACAAGGAGGCAAAGTGATTTGCAAATCAATCAGTTGTTAAGTTCAATCATTTGGTTACATCTTTAGCTTCATCCTCATGACATGAAGTGCATGAGGATGAGGCAATTAACAAACTGTTCTTATCATAGCCTTGCTAAAACAAATAGACGTCCACCAATTGACTTAGGCGAGATCTGGCACTTAACTTAGTGCATTAGGCTCTTCCATATTAGCACCGGATCGTAACAAGAAGGTGTTACCGGATCATGATAGTGCATGGCCATTGGTACCAGATCATAATAGTGCATGTTAGTACCGGATCGCAACAGATGTTATTTTAGTACCGGATGCGCTTGGTACCGGATTGAAACATCAACAGTCTTGGCACGTGGGTACCAGATGGATGAGATGGTACAGGAACGCTAGACATCTAGAGGTCAAAGATTCACATATGAAAAATCGAGCATTAGTACATTACATATTTAATTCCTTAACTCAATAAACCACAAAATGCATGAATTAACCATACTTTACCTTATGACCTTATTACTGGCAATTGGTAGCATTCTTGTCATTCACTCAAGCTTTAGGTAGGCCAAAAAGGTATAGGTGAAGAGTATAATAGGGTAATGGGGATGTCAATTTTGGATCTCAACATTCCCCCATGCCAAAATCATTGCATGTCCTCATGCAACTGAAAACAAAACCCAAAATTTTGGAAAACTTGAGACTGTGTTCTTTACTTTGGTGGATCAATGATATTGATGGTTGAAGCCTCTTCTCTCAGCTCCCTTTTGATGACCCTAATGTATTGTAGGAGTCATAATACCTTCTTGAGCTTGTTAGAAGTCTCTTCATGGTCGTCTTGAATTTGTTGGTTGGTTGCTTTCAATTGCTCATTTTCTTTCTTGATATATCTGTCCAAGAGTTGATATTCCTTCACTTCCTGTTGGAGTTCCTGATTTTGTTTTCACAATTCCCCAATCCTTTTCTTCATTTGTTCTTTTTTCAAGTTCTTTGTTGATTCTACCATTGTTGGTTGGGTGCACTCCCTTTCCTTGACTTCCTCCCTCATCCCACATAAAGTAATAGTGGCTTGCTCCTCGGTCAAACTAGGGATGTCATATTGGATTGGTAAATCCTCAGAAGGGGAACTAAGGTTGATTGGATCTTCTGATGTATGAGGAATGACTATTGTTTTTCCCTTCCTTTCTATGCTCCTCATAGTTCTTTTACAAGGAGGTACCGGATCAGGGATGCTCACAGGCTTCCTTTTCTTCTTCTCTAATTGTGAAATGGTGACAGGGGGTTGTGCCACAGACTATTTACTTTTAGTTTTTGAGCTATGCTTCCCTTTCTTCATCATTTTTGTCTGATGGCCCTCTTTCTCAATTTCCACCATTGAAGTCTCCTCAACTAATTTGTTTTTATATTTTGATTCAAATCTTTTAGAAGTCTTGTTGACTGTGGAAGAGGACCCTGCTTTTTCAAGTTGGCTCACTACCCTAGATGATGGTGGAGTTGTCTTATCCTTCTTGTTCTTTTTCTCTTGGGGTTCCTTACTTTTCTTTGGAGCATGTTGGGTTTCTTCCACATATTTGTTTTATGTGGGAAGGTGTTGTGTGATAAGGGTTTTCCAACTAATCCTCTGTTTCCTAAGCTCATGTAAAACTAGCATTTTAATGAGACCTTGATGGTAAATGCTACTCTTCTCTACTTTGGAGATGGATTTAACACCTCTTACGATTTTATTCAAACTCATCCATAGAAAATATGGAAAATCGATTTCAGGGCCTCCTTCAAAATGTAATAGGAGCCTAAGATGATAGATGAAGGTGACGACATACCTTCCTTCACAGGTGACAAATTGTTGAAGACTAGTAATCATTGGATGGTATTCTTCTTTGATGTAGTTCCTAGGGATCCCCTTCTTCCAGTCAGGGTGTTGATGATCGACCTTCAAGAATTGTTGGCACATTTCTTTGTTAATTACTACACCTTTGAAGTATTGATCTCCCCTGCTTGGTAGTCCCGTGACCTCCCTTAAGGTCACTTCGTTGATTATCAGTTGTAAATTGCCTATATGTGCGCTCTCTCCATCATAGCTCTGTATAAATTCCTAAGAAATATTCTCGTGCCAACCTGTAAATTTTTCCAGAAATGGTATCCACCCCAATCTAGCATATTTTTCCTGACATAATTGGTACTCCTCGGTTTCCCTATAAATTTGGAAAACCGGTTAGTGGCTAGTAACAACCATCATTATAATTTGATAAAAGGATCTGGATATAGCACAAGGGTGTAGTTAATTGATGAAGGGTTTGGTACCAGAAAGGAGCAGGCTCAGGACTGGAGAAAAACTCACTACAGGGGGAAGTATGGTGATGGTGTTGCGAATGGTAAGTTTAAGTGAGGGTACTGTAAGGAAAAATTATGACCAAATGAAGCTTATCTGGATGGCTTCACCACCAGATAAGCTATTTAATTTCTACCTGTTATTGTAATGATAAGGATAATACGTCGGGTGTTCAAGGCATCATTTTGAGATAGGTGATTGGACATTCGGTTGGTGAAAGTAATGTTGGATCGAGGTTCATGGTATAACATAGGTTCATGAATTTGCTTGAGGACAAAATATATTCATGTCTTATCATTTCTATGCATGCTTCATATTTTGATATGATTTTTTTTTGCCTTTAACCATGTTCAAGAGCTATGAGAGGATTAATTAGGTTTAGGCATATGGGTATGAGGGATAGGCGCAAGGGTTTAATACTAAAGTCATAAGATCTAGTATAGCTTTTCATATTTATTGTAGTTTTATGACCATAGGAAAATAAATACCATGTTACCTTTTCTTTCACCTTTGTATGATTGATACCCATAGCATTTGTGACTTCTTGTAAATTGTCAAAATTCATCTTTTTAGACTGAAGCTTCTTGAAAACTTGGTACGGGAATGTCCTGTACTTCTGATGTTCTTATCTTCTTTTGTATTTGGTTCTGCAGGGTGATCATGTAAGTTTGGAAAAGAGTTCTGAAGGAACTCTTTGACCTTCCCCCATGCCGAAGATGTTGTATATATGTAGGCAAGAATATTCAACATTTGATATCATAATGCAGAAAAGATGACAAGAGTAAAAGAAATCAATCAAATTTTAGAAGTACAACTTATCACTTATCATATGATCTCATGCCAAAAATGAAATTGCCCCTTTTGTAATGGATTATTGACAGAAGTAGCATTCAATAGTGAAACAGGGGAATGCATATATGTTTTCATCTCATGCCAAAAATGAAATTGCCCTTTTTGTAATGGATTATTGAAAGAGGTAGAATTCAGCAGTGAAACACGGGAATGCATATATGTTTGCATCTCATGCCAAAAATGAAATTGCCCTTTTTGTAATGGATTATTGACAGAGGTAACATTCAACAGTGAAACAAGGGAATATATATGTTTATTGGCCAAAAGAACAAATCCCACCTAACTTGCTTCAAAGATTTACTATCATTGGTTTAAAGATAAATTTCACAATATAAGTAGATTAGACTCCCTAGTTAGGGCTCTACTCTTAAGAAGTTTCCTTCTTAGATAGTGTAGGATTTAGATGTCAGATCGGTAGGTTGACTTAGGGTGATTATCAAATGGACATTTTCTTGGAGCAATTATGTTGTTGATTCATCTGGAGTTTTTTATCTCATGAAAGCCAATAATGACCTTTACTCTTTTTGGTTTAGATGGAAAAAAGTTAATTTTTCAATCAGACAAGTATAGACGAGACATTTTTCAACCAGAAACCACTGCCAACAAGCCTGTTCAGTACTCCGGTGGGGTAGTTGTGATAATTAATGAGAGGTGCCTTCCCCAGGCAGAATGCCCCATTGCCAACAAGCATGTTCAGTACCCTGATGGGTTTGCCTAGTCATACCACATAATGGTACCCGCTGCCAGTAGACATGTTCAGTATCTCGGTGGGTTAGTCTCTTAAACCCTTTTTCCATCAGAGGATTCTTGTCCATAGTCACCTATTTTGGTTTGTATTTGAAGAGTGCTTTACACGGTGATAGGGGAGTCTCGTCTAAAAACCTTTTTATAGGGTGGGATGGTATTGGGTTGGAAGGCATATACTCTTCTTTTGTATGTCTTTTAAAGATTTGTCTTAAGGAAAAATAAACTTTTATGCACATTGTTTCTTTAGAGTGATCGAGATGTATAATTTTGTCTGAAGTTGTCCATAATAGAATGACCTAAAGTTTCCTTAGGTTACTGGTACATCCTCTGCCATAAAAGTTTTGGTAGTGTTCCCATGGTAGAGAGTGTTCATATACTCATATGTTACTCTTTAATAAGATAATCCAATGACTACTATTGAAGTCTGGTTAGGGTGAGATAGTTGCTTATAGGCTAATATATATTTTCTTTAAATCATGCTGAAATACTAGGTAAAGGCAACTTCTAGTATTTAAAGTGGATTATGGTTCTCATAGGTAAAGATTGTGCTCCTCTTTTTAAGAAACAAAACCAAAAGAAATTAAAGTTCTTCTTAGCAACAGAACCAAAAGAAATTAAAATACTTCTCAGCAACAAAACCAAAATAAATTAAAATACTTCTCAGCAATAGAACCAAAAGAAATTAAAATACTTCCCTTTAGTTGTCAACATGAAGGCTGCCATTTGGTATTGCATTTGGATTTGTGGTTCCATCTTAAGTGGTTGTTGCATGGATTCATACTTCATATTAATGGACATAAGATTTTGAAATATTCTTTCTCAATTAGGTAATATGTCTTGATAGCACTGTAGAAGGACAGACTCAGGTACCGGCCTGGTACTGGACTAGAACAGGATTTTTGGTACCGAAACAGAACAGAATATTGTTGATTCCTACAACTGATGTTTAGCAAGTTCATGAAGGATCAAATAGATTATAAAAATTTTCTTACAAAAGAAAAGAAAATTTGTGAAAGTAAAACAAAATAAGGTAAGATTATTTTGTTACTTTCAGCTTATTAACAAAATTCGATCCACACCTATGTACAAAAAGTTTCAAATAAACCAATCAATCAATGTGGATCAATAGGAGGATCTCCTTCCTTACTGATCATCTGCATGTTTTAATTTTGTAATATATGAGTCAGGAATTCTTCTTTTGACATAGGTTTGTTGTATACTCGCAACCGGTGACCATTCACAAGTAGTGGTGTCTGTTGTTCATCAATTGTCTTTATCCTGATTGAACCATTATCGTAGATAGTGTCAATTTCATAAGGTCCCATCCAACAGGTGGTTAACTTACCTTTAAAGTTCTTGAATCTGTTGTCATACAATAGGGCCCAATATCCTTGTTGAAAAAATTTCTTTTTGAGATACTTGTCATGCCATTTTGTTCTCTGTTCTTGAATGAGGGTAGTCCTTTGAAGTGCTTCCTACCTGGTTTCATCCAACTCATTAAGCTGCAAGAGTCTTTGTTGTTGGGCTTCATCCAAGTTCATGCCAACTTGTACTACAGTCCGAAAGGTTTTAATATGAAATTCTATAGAGAGAAGCACCTGCTTCCGATACACTAACTCATAGGGTGTATGTCCTGTCGTATTTCTCCAAGTGATTCTATAAGCCTATAAGGCTTCTAATAATTTGTTAGCCCAATCCTTATGGTAAAGTTGTACTGTTTTGGTAAGAATGGACTCAATAACTTTGTTGGTGGATTCTACTTGTCCATTTTCTTGTGGATGATAGGGTGTATATTTCCTGTGTTTGTTTTGGTATTGTTCTGTAACATCTTTGACTAGATGAGAGGTAAATTGAGTTCCATGATCAGTCACAATTTATCGCGATACACCAAATCTAGTAAATATATCATTAAAAAGGAAATCTACCACAGATTGTTCACTTGCAGCCGGTAAAGCCTTTGCTTCAACCCATTTAGTCACATAGTCAGTGTATACAAGTATATACTTTTTCTTTTTAGATGTAGAGTTAATGTGCCCTACAAAATCTAATGCCCATTTCTCAAATGGTTCAATGACTACTTGGACTTGAAGTGGCATTTGATCTCGTGCAATAGTCTTACCCATTCGTTGACATTCGTCACAATTGGATACATAGGTTTTAGCATCTCTGAAAATATGGGGCCAGTAGTAACTTGATTGTAGAACTTTGTAAGCAATCCTTTTGTCTACGAAGTGTCCTCCACAAGGGCCATCATGGCAGGCTTGTAAAATATCATGAATTTCATATTCCCTTACACATCTCTTGATCACCAAATTTGGTCCTGTTTTGTAGAGGCAATAATCATGCCACATGTAATTTGCACTTAGTTGAATGACTTTCTATTTTTCTCTAGGAGACAATTTCTTAGGCATCTTCCCTGTCACAAGATAGTTAGCAACATATGCATACCAAGGAGTGAATGTAGAAATAGCAAATAAATTTTCATCAGGAAAGGTATCTTCTACTGGTGCATTATCTCCCAGATGAATCATTCTAGATAAGAAATCAGCTACAAGATTATCTTTACCAGGTCTATCAATAATGTTGATATTAAACTCTTGTAATAATAAGAGCCATCGTGTAACTCTAGGATTTGTTACAGGTTTGTTCATTAAGAATCGGATGGTTGAATGATCAGTGTGTACAAAATCTTGATATCCTGTAATATAGTGTCTAGATTTATTGATAGCATAGACTACAACTAGCAATTCCTTTTCTGTGACCGTATAATTAACTTCAGCTGGAGACAGATTTTTACTAATGAAGTAAATAGCATAGGGATTTTGATTTTCTCTTTGTCCAAGGACTTCCCCAAGGGCTATGTCTAAGGCATCGGTACAAATATGAAAAGGAAGGGACCAATTTGGTCCTCTTAATACAAGGGTAGTTGACAATTTCTGTTTTAGATTTTTAAAATATATTTGGCATTCATCATCCCACTTAAATTCAACTTCTTTAGATAATAATTTAAATAAAGGGGTAGCTAGGCTTGTAAAATTCAGAATGAATCTTCTATAGTAGTCAGCATGTCCTAAAAAGTTGTGGACTTCCTTTTATGAGGAAGGTATTCTGATTTGTGTGATGATATAAATTTTTTCTGGATCAACTCTCATGCCAGAACGAGAAATGTGATGTCCTAAAACAATAACTTCAGTGAGCATCATTTTTTATTTTTCATTACTTAAGGAAAGGTTAGTTTCCTTACACTTAATCAAGACTTTTTCTAAATTGGACAATGCTTCCTGGAAGTCTTGTCCATGGACTGTAAAGTCATCCATGTAGACTTCCACACAATCATTGGTCAAGTCATAGAAAATGGCTAGGACAGCTCTTTGAAAAGTGGTTGGGGCATTGCAAAGTCTGAAAGGGAGCACCCTATAAGCATATGTGCCACAAGGGTAGATGAAAGTGGTCCTCTCCTGGTCTTCGTGTGCTATTTGTATCTGGTTGTAACCACTAAACCCATCCAAGAACAAAAAATACTTCTTTCCGAATAGGGTATCCAACACCTGATCGATAAATGGTAAGGGAAAGTAATCCCTATGTGTGGCTTTGTTTAACTCCCATAAGTCTACACATATCCTCCACTTACCATTTATATTGGGCACTATGACAAATGGAGATACCCATTGACTATCTGAAATGGGGTATATGAGATTAGCTCGAAGGAGTTTTTGCAATTCCTCTTTTACAATATCTTTAAGGGCTGGATTCATCCTTCGTTGAGGCTGTCTAACCGGATTTATTTGGTCATTAGTGTAGATATGATGTGTGCATGTGTTAGGGTGAATGCTTTCATGTCTGCATAATCCTATGCAAAGGCATCAAATTGTCTTTGGAGCATTTCAATCACTTGTGTCTTTTGTTCTGGTTCCAAACTAGAGTTGATATACAAAGGTTTTCCTGGGATAATCTCAACAAGTTCAGTAGTTTCTTCCTTATCTGAGGAGGTTGGTGATAAAGTGTATAGTTGAGTGATATCAGGGGGCCAAGTTTGTTGAAATTCAGAACTAAAAATATGTGACAATTCTGCAAAAGACCTTGGGTATTCAATGAAATTTGTGTCATCCAAAAATAAGCTTAAGACTTGTTCATCTGATTGTTCTTGTATTCCTCTTACTTGTTCAAATGTTAACAGAGGTCTGATGCAATATTCCTCTCCATAAGTGTTTTCTAACCAAATAGGTATTTCCTGTGACGGTTGGGCAGGAGGGAAAATGACAAGTTTTTGGCTATGTGTGCCATTGGATATAGTCATCTCACCAAACCGACAGCTGATAAAGGCATATGTTGTGGAAAGACAAGGGTAGCCAAGAACCACAGGGTGTCTTGGTTTGGAGGATGATTTAGAATAGATGACTAAAAGGTCTACTGGATATTCCCAAGAAGCTAGAGTGATTGTGACATCATCTAGACTTCCTGCAGGGCTAATGAATGACTTATCTGCCAACTTGATCATGGTTTGGGTTGGTCTTAACTGGTTGATTTGGAGCTTTTGCATAGTTTCAAAAGGCATTACATTAATAGTTTCACCCAAATCAATGAGTATGTTTGGTAGAGAAATACCATTAATTTCAATAGTGACAACTGGGTTTCCAGGGTCATTATATTTGTATGGCATTTCAGAAATAAATTCAGATAATTGTCCCACTAACTGAACAAGAGGAGGTTCCTTCTTCTTCCTTCTTGGTTTCTTAATGCAAAGATCCCTTATAATTTTGGCGTATATAGGTATATCTTTAATATCTTGCATCAGAGGTATTTTTATGCACACATTTCGTAATTCATCTTCTACATCTCTGGGCAGGGGAGGGTTGGGTTTCTTCACTAATAGTATTTTGGGTTAAGGAGGGAGATTAATTTGTTGGGGTACTCATACATAATGAGAAGTGATTGGGATAGGAGGAGAGGCCTCTTCTTCTGCAGGGGTGGTTTGAGTGTTTTCTTCCTCAGAATGATTATCATTTTATTCTTGAATTATTACTGCAAGATCTGATTGGTTTACCACTTTCCCTGATCATAGTTGAATTTCATAGGTGGGAAAGGTTTGAACTTCTATATTCTGCACAGGGTGGGTGGGTCGATTATTGGGGTTAGGGACTAGATGGGCAAGGATTGTTGTTGGTCTTAGAGGGTTGTGGGTAGCTTGGTTTTGTGGTTGTTGATTGGCATTTATAGATACTTGTTGTTGTTGATTAGGATTCAAGGGGTTTGTAAATTGTTGTTGTATAGGAGGTGGGATTAAAGCTTGCATCTGTGGTGGGTTGAATCCAGGTAGTAATTGGGAAATGTTTGCAGGGTACTGTTGATATGTAGGGTAAGAGGGATTTCCATACATAGGTCCCCTCCAACCTTGTTGCTAAGGCCGAGTTTGCTGAGGTGTCCATTGTAGATAAGTCATTGGGGAAGGACCCCATTGTTGTTGTTGATATTGTGTATTAGGATCATAAAATCTATTGGGATTTTGGGCTCTCCAAGGTCTTCTAGAAGGGTATGGTTGTTCTTGTGAGATGCCTCCTCCCCTATACATGGCTTGTAGTTCAAGCAAGGTTGGACACTTAGATGTGGGGTGTTCTAGTGTACATAGAACGCAAATTTCTATGACATTTAATGGGCATTCTTTCTCACTGTTGTGCTTCTTTCGACATCTATGACAAAATATTGCTAAAGCATCTTCTTCTTGTTTCTTTTTTAGTTTCATAGTATCTAATTGGTTACTTATTGTGCTCAAGATGTCTGTTTTAAAGTTTTCCAATAAGTTTCCTAACTCAGTTCTGGTGACAATCCCTGAACTTTGTTTTTTATTTCTGCTAAAAGGATCTCTTGGTCCTTTTCCTGTTTTAGCTTGTCCTCTTGAGTATCTCCTACAATAATCTTCAATTTCTAAAAAAGGTTTTTGGTGTACATCTCCTGAACTCAACAAGTTTAAAACTTCTATGCAATCATCCCTAAGACCTTTCAAGAATACAATTCTTACTACAACTGGGTCTGAGGTGAATAGTTTTGACTTTTGATAGTTGTATAAGAACCTTTCTAAGTAGTCTTTAGGACTTTCATCTTCTGATTGATGCATTTTAAAAATGTCATTTTTAACATTATCCTTACAATAGTCTTGGTATTTTCGTAAAAATGTGTCTTTCATTTGATCCCAAGAAAGGATTGTATTTTCTCCTAAGATCATGAACCATCTTAAGGTTGGGTCTTTCATTGTAGCAGGAAAAATCTTAAGTTTTTGGGCATCATCTGAGTAGTTATAGCTTCTACATAATATGTCAAATTCGAATAAAAATAAATCTGGATCTTCAGTTGACATACCTTTGAAAGTGGGTAACGATGATAACGGAATATTCTTCAAGCCGATGTTTCTGGAAATATCCAATATTGGAAACCCAAAGGTTTCAGTCTCTGTAGCTGCATTTCCTTCTTCTTTTGCCATTCTACTAATGGATGGTTCAGAAACTGGATTTTCTATGTCTCCTAAATGTTCAACAAACTCACATTCTACTTGTCCCAATATTGATTCTTCCATTTTAGGTTCTCCTTTTGGAGCCTCGTTGGCTCCCCTTGAATTTTCTGTTGGTAGAATTTTTCCTGCACCAGTGTCAGTTGGATTAGTGGGGGGGTTTGTTTTTGAATCTTTGGAGCTTACAAATCTACCCTTGTTATCTCTATATCTATGCATAAAATGGAAATTTTAGCTAAATTGAAATCCTAATTCTATCTAGAAGGTAAGAAGGAAACCTAGCTTCGGAGAACCCCACTCTAGTGGCTACGTGGCTCTTCACTCATGTCTTAAACATTTTATCCTCCTCCCTCAAGCATCCTTTTAAAAACATTAAAATTTATGCAAACAATCTAAGCTAAAAACTACTTCCTACCATTTGCAACTCCTCGGCAACGACGCCAAAATGTTGTGATACTTATATGTTTAGTATAATGCACTCATTAATTATCAATCCAGGATTCGTAATCAACAGAGTTACAAGACACCAGTAAGAAAGGTAATTTCTAATGTCATGAGTATAGAATTAAACTAGATTATGTATGCTGGAAACAAATCAAAATAGCAAACTGCAATGCACTTCGGTTGTCTTTCACAGAGAGGCTATCTATTCCATTATGTCACATGCGAGTATGAGATGGAATTGGTTTGATAGATCAACTCTAATATCTGAACCGGAAAACTAAATATGCAATCCACACTTCTGAAAAGAAATCACACATCAATCAGCAAAGCATAGCATGGGTAGTTCAATAGTCAATAGGTTGGTTCTATTGTGGTTCACAATGAACTTCACTAGAAATCAAATTCATGAGAACAGAAACATGGCACATGCAAAAAAAGATAAATTAAAGATCTCTAAGCAATTATAGAATGGAAACCTTAATCTAATTCTATACTACTATCATCTAACAGAGTTAAAGCTTTAGCTAATTCAATGTTTATACTACTGAAAACAAATACTAATGCTAATCTACAAAGAGGCTGACCTTTGTTGGGCAGTGGGCCCTTGCCACTTCAACAGGTCAGCTATTGAAGTCTACAAGAAGCTTGCTTTTGAAACACACATTACTCTCACTCACATTTCAAAACATGAAAGCAAATCTTTTTTTAACAACTCAACTCAAACTTAATCATAGATAATCAGAATATGGAGATAAAATGACATTCCATTAATCTTCACTCAAGATATGTTCTTTACTATCACATGCTGCTTCATATATTGATAATATGCTAATTCTCCTCTCTCTCTACCATCCTTGCCACGACTATTTAATAGTCTGAATCATGAAACACAAGGAGGCGAAGTGATTTGCAAATCAATCAGTTGTTAAGTTCAATCATTTGGTTACATATTTAGCTTCATCCTCATGACACGAAGTGCATGAGGATAAGGCAATTAACAAACTATTCTTATCATAGCCTTGCTAAAACAAATAGAAGTCCACCAATTGACTTAGGTGAGATATGACACTTAACTTAGTGCATTAGGCTCTTCCATATTAGTACCGGATTGTAACAGGAAGATGGTACCGGATCATGACAGGGCACAAAAGGTGGTACCAGATCATGACAATGCATGGCCTATGGTACTAGATCATAGCAATGCATGTTGGTACTGGATCACAACAGATGTTATTTTAGTACCGGATGCGCTTGGTACCGGATTCAGACAACAATAGTCTTGGCACACGGGTACCAGATGGCTGAGCTGGTATAGGAATGCTAGACATCTAGAGGTCAAAGATTCACATATGACAAATCGATCATTAGTACATGAAATATTTAATTCCTTAACTCAATAAACCACAAAATGCATGAATTAACCATACTTTACCTTATGACCTTATTACTGGCAATTGGTAGCGTTCTTGTCATTCACTCAAGGTTTAGGTAGGAAAAAAAGGTATAGGTGAAGAGTATAATAGGGTAATGGGGATGTCAATTTCAGGTCTCAACACAAGAGTTGATCAGATATTCCAAACCATAGCCAAGAGATAGTCCAAGTCAAAACAAAATCTGCTAGCTGCAGCAGCTGCAACGATATCTCCCCTCCAGACTTGCGCACAAAACTACCCAACTACAGTGCACACAAGTGAGCTCTGTAGTTCTAAGAATGATGGCCATAATGAAGACTGGCCTCCTGTATTTATACTAAATCTGGAAAACTTCCTGGGCCGACTTCTTCTCTTGGAGACTAATAACCTAATATAATCCATTCCCTTGAGATGATTTGTCTTCTAGGGTTATTAACCAATCAATTAGGATTTCTTCTTGCTTCCTAGAATATTATATTCTCGTCAGGTTTATATGTGGAGGTAAATACCTCCCGCATCTACCATAATATCAACACATAACCCCTTTTTCCTAGGCTTCACCACATATACGTGGCATGATGCACAACATCTCATGTATGTACACAACCTATACATGGTCAACCTACGTATGTACATGATTGATACCACTGTCACCCATGTATGCTTCAGTAGATGACACACTTGAGATTTCCTTCAATCTTCCATTCTATTCTGGTTGCTCAGTCTTCTTCACCCACTTCTGAAGGTGTCCCTATTTCTCTAAACTTAAGCTCTGAGTTTCCATATTTTCAAAGATGTCTCCCTTCCTTACTTCATTCCTTCTTCGAGCCATGCTATGTGAATTCCTGATCATGGACTTTCTTCTTGTGTTCCATCAATCCCGAGATTTGTGGCCAAATCCACTACAACTGTAGCATCTCATGGAATTACACTGAGCATCAATATGTCCTACTTGATCACATATCCAACACCTTATGGTGTTATAAATATTCCATTATATCTCCTTTCATAAAATCTACATTCAAAAACTTTGTGACCATATTCATTACATGAATAACAATGCCTATGAAAAATACGTTCATACCTTTGCTTTGGTGTCCCAAAGATAGCTTCTTGATGTCTTCCTTTCTTTGTTCTTTTGAAATTTTCTTTGCCTTGTGTAGATGGTTGTTTTTCAACATTTTCTTCCTTCTTTGATGGGCTTACCTCATGCTTCTTTGAGGTTCTTTCTTTAGCATGTGTGGCTTCTTTCTTGTATCCAAGACCTGATTTATCATTTGGTGATCTTTGGCTTTCCAAGATCTCACTCAAGATTTGTGAGCTATTCAAGAATTTATTTGACATCTCTACCTTCTTTCTAAGGTCAACAACTTCAGATTCTAACTTATGACATGACTCTTCCTTTTCATTTACTTGATCCTTCAATAGTTCCTCTACCCTTTTGGCTTCTTAAATTTGGGTCTTGAGATGGACAATAGTTTCAAAACTTTTGCTAATCTCATCATATACCTTCATATCTTTTTTTTCATTCTTTAGTCTTGTGATCTCTTTTTCCTTTTCTTCTAATTGAATCTTATTACTTTCTTCTTGTTCTTTGAGTATTCCCTTTAACTTCAAGATGCGCCTTTAACTCCTCCTAAGAAAATTCTTAGTGTTATCTGAAAGATAGTTATAATGTGTATAATAATGATTACTGCTATATCTATATAAAACCTCTTCAACTTCTTTTTGAAGTTCTAATAGATATTCTTCTATTCTTTTCATGGGATAACTACCATCAAACTTTACACAAACTATTTCTGGATCTTCTTCTTCACTTGAGAATAATTCAACATCATCAAATTTTGAATCATTGCAATCAAGATTATTTGGAGATTCTTTACCTTCGTTTGAAATACTTTTGAGATCTTCCATTGTGCTATCTTCACTTGAAATGTTTTCAAGATCACATTTTGAAATAATACAATCAAGGGTTTTTGACGATTCTTTACCTTTGATAATCTTCATGGAGTGGTCTTCAATATCTTCCTTCTCCTTTTTGCTTTGATATGTCTCCTCTAGCTTTAGCCATAGATCCTTGGAGGAAGTGCATTGTCCCATTATCTCTTTGATAGGGCTTGAGAGTCCACTAAGAATGGTCTTGAGAGCCAATGCATCATTCTTCTTTCCTTCCCTTTGAGATGCATACTTTGACTTGTTCTTCAAGGAAACTGGTCCACCAATGGTTTCCTTCCAAATAGTCACTCCCATTGTCTTCAAATGTACTCTCATATCTATTTTAAAAGAAGAATAGTTTTCCTCATCAGGATTAGAACTTCATCATCCATTTGTGTGTCTATGGATCTCCTTCAATCTTTTTAAGGATTGTAGTGAAGGCTCGTTCTGATACCAATTGTTGGACACAAAACTCATTAGTTAGAAATCACCATTAACATATTAACCATTGTTGTCTTTTATAACCAATTAAATATGAACACATATAAGCAACATATATCATAAATATATCATCAACAAATCATCACCACAAGGAACACAAAGAAAACAAGATGTATGTACAATTTTATTTTTATTACGGAATTCAATCCTTGGGTTTTTTTCAGCAACAACTAAATAGAGTACAACTCTACAAGAGAACCAGCTCTATAATTATAGACTTATCTTACACCCTCAGCACCAACTGAGATGAGGCAACAATCCTGAACAAATACCAATCTTTCAACAGGTATGTGACCTGTCAGTAGTGCAACCCACGTGTGTACGCGTCCTAGCTCACTACAACCCACGTATGTACATAGCCAGTCTATAATGCAACATGTGTATACTTATGAGAAACTAGTGTTTTTCTTTTCTTCTGTTGGACACACCTACCACACTTAGAGGGGGGGTGAATGAGTGTGGGGCTCTTTTTATCAAAACTTCCCTCTTACTCAAAACTCATTAGTTAGAAATCACCATTAACATATTAACCATTGTTGTCTTTTATAACTAGTTAAATGTGAACACATATCAACAACATATATCATAAATATATCATCAACTAATTATCACCATAAGGAACACAAAGAACACAAGATGTTTGTACAATTTTCTTTTTATTACAGACTTCAATCCTTGGGGGTTTTTCAGCAACAACTAAATGGAGTACAACTCTACAAAAGCACCAGATCTATAATACAAGACTCAACTTACACCCTCAACACCAACTGAGATGAAGCAAAAATCCTCAATAGATACCAATCTGTCAATAGGTATGCGACCTATTAGTAGTGCAGCCTGCATGTGTACGCGTCCTAGCTCACTACAACCCACATATGTATGCGACCAGTCTATAATGCAACATGCATATACTTTTGAGAAACTAAATTTTTTCTTTGCTTCACATACTCAGATCCTTTGCAACCTACAATCACATTCTCTTATGTCTTCCACTGTCCAAACTGACCACCAACCAGTCACAACACATCCAAGCTCTCCAATAGCTTACTCATGATCCACAACCAATTAATATGAATGCTAACTCAATCATGTATAAGCAACTAGTATACCATAGCAATCATATCACTACTGAATCACAAGAGTACTGCTCACTCCATCAACCAACATAAACCACATCACAACAGCCATACCAAGAATTCCCTAAGAATTCACAACACTACAAGCAATACTACCCATCAAGACAATAATGTAACCATACTAGTGTCTCAGTGACATATCTGAGCCCATAGAATGCTGATCTGGAACCTGCTTCAGTCTTCAATGACTTGTCATCATCTCAAACACAAATCTCCATGATTTTATCCAATGTACACGCCCTGTCCTCATACAACCCACATATGTACATGCCCTGGCCCATTACAGCCCGTGTACACCTTAGAAACTAGGGTTTCTAAAGCTCCAAGACTTTTGTCGTCAAGATCTTCGATATTTCCGAAATGCTGATGTGTCCATGAGATCCTCCTCACGCTCTCTTTCTCAAAATAGATCTTCAATCATGCTCAAGAGAGCCACACCAAAGATGCTCTACAAAATATATTATCACAAGAAGCTCTCCATAGATTCTCCAAGGATGATTTTTGCAAGAGACCCTTGCTATCTTATTTATACTTTCATCCTCTAGGTCACTTATCCCATTTCTAGGTCACTTAACCTATTTTCCTTATTTTAGGGTTAACTACTTTCCATAATTAGAAAGTTCTCCATTACTTTATCATTTAAATATTCCTTCTTGACTTTGTCACCTCACTTTATTATTTAAATAATCTTCTTTGATTTTGTCACTTCTCTTTATTATTTAAATAATCTTTCTTCTTTTCAAGCACTTTGACTTATTTGACCTTTTGGGGCTTCAAGCCTTCATGTGAGGGTCCTTCAAATTCGTAAGGCCATAACTCTCAAACCATGAGGAGTTATGTGACATTCCACATACCACCAGAAATGGCATGACAAGCACTATCCATCTAGGATAGTTTCATCAATGACTTCATTGATCTTCATCTCATTATTCTACATATAAGCATGAGTTCTCCATCCATACTTCAATGATAACTCAACTGTAAAGCATCCCATGAGGGATTTCACCATAATGGGACCACTTTGGAGTTCATCCATTTTGTCACTTATCAACCATGATAAGACAATTACATCGACCCAACTATGCATCTTGTATCAATGACAACTCATCGATCCATCTTCATCGTATCAACAACTCATTGATCCATCTTCATCATATCAATGACAACTCATTGATCCATATTCATCTATGCATTATCATCAAGGACAATACATATTAAATTTGACATCAATCATCAATCAATCAATCCTTTGGCATCAATCAATCACTTGACATTAATGACAACATGATCCAACAATCTCTTCTTGACATCAAACAATCAAACCATTGGCATCAATGACAACATGATCCAACAACGGAGATAGTGTGCTTGGAATTTTAGAGCGAACTCATGGAAATGGTAAGTCTGGGGAACAAGGTACAGTGGGAGATTGGATTCCTAGAGCCCGATCTCGTCGCTCTGGTCCATAAAAACATCTTTGAGCCAAAAGTGTAATTCGAAGAAGTCAAATTCACACTTCGGCTCTACAATCAAATAATATTTGTCGGCCAGGGGAACACAATCCATATTAACAGGAGGAGGGAGGAAAGGATTTTCTACAGTCTTAGAGGATTTGGATTTGGGTGCCATCGTCAAATGGATACCTGTAAATAGAGAAGGTGTAGTCTTTGTTTACCAGGTTTTAATGTTGGTTTGTTGACTACAATATCAATGGATATGGTTTGGAGAATGGGAAATGATGGAGTAAACTGAGTTTGGATCGATGAAAAGTGCACAATGGAGAAAAAATGAGATTAAATGGTCAAACGGGGTGTCCGTTATGGAGTAGATGGTGAGTCAGACGAGTAACGGTAATGGTCAACTACATTGATTGGCCATTGGAAATATTAGATGTGATGTGGAGGGAATTGAATGGCCAATGGGTGAATGGAGGTAATGTCGAGGGTAATGGATGGTCAATGGGTGGATGAGATGTGGCGGGAAACAAGTGAGTGGAGGGTGATGTGTCATCAGGGTAGTGGATTGTGACATCGGAGTGCGACGGTGGTATGGAAGAATGGTTTGGCGGTTTACTCGGAGGGTGGGGGAGGTAGGTGGTAAGTGGTAAAGAGTGAAGGGGGTCTGATTTAACAGAAAGGAGACACATTAAGAGGGGCCCGCTCAGGAAATACCACCAAATCGGACCCCCCCCACTATTAAAGGTAGAAAGTTTTTTTTTTTGGGGGGGGTCTGATATTCTCTACCGACCATAGATCTGAGAGCACATTGATCGGCTGCTCAGATCAGCATGCCCTTTAACACAATGCGAAAAAAATGACATATCACCGCACAACTTAGGATAAAATTATTTTGTGGGTTTTTGCAGCTTACCCTTTCTTCATTTTGTCACCAAGGGGTCAAAAATACATCGTTTCAACTCAAATCAAAGGAATGTTAATCATCCTTTCATCAATTTTATTGAAATAAGACATTCTAACCTATATCCTAATCTAGTCACCTAGCATATTAACCCAAATAAAGATATTACACTAAAACATTAGTCTAACCTAGGGCATTTGACCAAGCTTAAACTGTTTGATCAAATTTATTCACTAACCTATCTTACTTGGCTAAGATTAGATTGTTTAGCCAAGTTTATTCACTATCCTTGTTGGTCTCCAGTTTTGATCATGTTTTTTCCTATATTATATCACAAAGACCTCCATTTTCATACCCAGTACCACCCCTTATGGCTTTGTTTTGACACAGTTGACATCTCTTTACCACTCAATGGGGTTACTCAAGGTATTTTTACGTTTCAAGTTATTTTTATGTATTTTGATGCTTTAAATTAATATTGAAACTAATGTGGCTTGAGTTAGGTACCATTTATATTTTGAAATAGGATTAGCCAGTACCAGGTACCAGCTCGTACCCCGTGGAGATACCAACGAAGTTGCTCAAGATCTGCGCGTTATGGCCAGAGTGGGAGACAACGAGATTTACATGACAGATGGAGTCATTTCTCATATGATGATTGAAGGCACAATGATAGAACTGAGTCGTTAATATTTCATGATTCACACTTCGTGACACTACGTGTCACGAAGATGTGAAGACCATTTTTAAACTTGATTTCAAGCTATTTTCGGATCTTGGATCTGTTGGAATTAATGTATTTTTTCTTTAGATTGCTATGGAGGAGGATCTATATATAACCAGAATATCACTCCTAAAGAACGGTTGGGTTATGTTATGTTATGTCATGAATACAAGTTTCTGAATACAAGTTGTTGTTGCGTTATGTTATTTCACTGTCATACGATTTGAGCTATTTTCTTTGAGTAAATGGAGTATGAAGTATATACAATGGTTGCGTAGAATGATATAGTTAGTTATGGTTCTTCCTTTCGGCGTTTGTACCTTTTGGTTGGGCCCGCCAAATAGGTTCAAGTCACTGATGTTCTCTGCATTAAATTTAGTTTATTTCAGTATCGTAGTAATTGCATGCATGTTAGTTTATTGAGTTTTGGAATTAACTGTTCAGATTATTGATTGATTATTCTTCAACTGTATCATTTCCAGCTTATTAAATATCTGCTACGCTAATGATTATTGAAGCACGGTTGATTCCTGTAGAGTTTAGAGCATGAGCTAGGTCTGTTTCGATTCCAGTTTTCAATCTGACCATAACTTAGAGTTTGAATGTACTTTGCTTTGTTAGATAGTTAGGCTACTCTATTTTGTTAGATAGTTAGGTTGCAATTAACTTAGAGGAAGCTTTTGGTAC
>ML778889.1:659385-683824 GCA_009831015.1 Picea engelmannii
CTCACTCATAAGATATCAGAGATAAGAAGAGAAGATCTGACAAACACCACTGAAAGAAGCTTGTAATTTTCTGTATAATAAGAATAAGTCTGTGATTACAGTAACAACATAGTATCACTCAAAATCGAACCCTTGGTTCATGTTATTTTCTAATATTTATAAGATTACAAAATAGTTCTTTGATCCTAAAAACATGGATCAAATCAACTAAAAATAGCAAGTCAAAAACTGTTGCAAAATAAGTGGGGTGCTTCCTCAAAATGAGGTCAATCCTAGATTTGTCTCAATTGATGTTGATGATGTGTATACAACCTTCCAAGGCTAAAAGATCATTCTCCCATGGAGACCAAGTCGAGTTGGTTGATGTGGCAAAATACCCTGCTTTTTAGTTCGAATGAAATTGTCCATATACCTTTGAAATAATTCCTTTCTTCGTCATATATCAAAAATGACTGCTGAACTGAGTCTGATAATTCATTAGACGTGCATTGAAAAAGGTTCCAAACCTTTTCATATCAAAAATCCCCGACCTGTGCAAAAACTTATTCGAATTCTGGACACACAGACTTTCGGTGGTTGACTGGAACAGTTACTGGGTGAGTTATCCACCGAAAGCGCCTGTTTCGGTGGTTGATGAGCACAGTGAGGCTCACCTAAACCACCGAATGTTGCACTTTGAAGACCTTTCAAAATTGAAAAAATGACTGTTCTAAATCCTCTTTTAGCACTCACACTTTCTTAGATACTATAGTCTTGATTCGAGCAGACCTTCGAACCTTTGCTGACTGTGCAGGGGAATCTGTTACATCTATTATAGTTGTGGCTAGATTAGCCAAAGTATCTAACCCCGTTTGTTCCTCCTCTGGTGATTCAAACTTCTTTAGCTTGAGCCTTAGAACTCTGATCTGCCTGTATAATTTCATGTTTTCTATAATCAACTCTCTGTTTCTACCTTTGATTGAATCATGTTTTTCTATAAGAGTTTTATTCTCTTTGAACAATTCAGTGTTTCTCTCTGTGAGATCTGTGTTTGCCTTTTTGATTACCCTCTCAAGTACTTCCATCTCATAAATCTCTCGCAGAAGCTTATTGATCTTCCTGGTCTTGGCTTTCTGAGGCCTGCTTGATGAGGCTTCTGCTTTCGGTTGCCTGTGTGTTTTTGAAGGCTTTGATGGAGGTATATTTATCTTCAGTTTTGCATCATGTTTGATTTGCAGGTTATCCTGTGTTTTTTCCATCTCCTGCTCTGAATCAGAGTCACTATAAGGTAGGTTGAGAGGGTTTTTCCCTGTCACAAGGTTTTTGTCTTCAAACTTTAACTTCCTCTTGGTTCCTCCCTGCTTGCTGGGTGATGCTTTGATAGAATCCCTAGGCATTGAAATTCCCTTTCTCCTCTTGTGACTACTCTTGAGAGTAGGATCATTTATGCATCTAGACTTCTTTGATTTTATCTCTGGAGTTTTTTCTGTCTGAAACTCATTCCAGAACAAGAAGAAACTCCATTCTATTTGCTTCCTTTGAAGAGCTTCTTTGACAAGGAGGGTGATCAACCCCTGATGTGATATCCTGCTTGTAACTTTAGTAGGCTGAGATTTTACTTGTTTGGCCATCTTGATCAAGGTTCTATGAAAGAAATAAGGTATGTTTAAGTGTTCTCTGCCTGTGAAGTGGTTCAATAGTTTGAAATCGTAGTACATCACCCTGTTATAGCGCCCTTCACAGGTTATGTATACCAAAATTGCCTTCAACAATGTCTGCCATTTTAGCTCCAGATAGGACATGGGAATGTCCTTCTTCCATGTCAAAGTTTTATGGACTGGTAATAGATAGGACTTGAACTCAACATTTGAAGGTGAAGAGGTTTTGAACCAACAAACCCCTATCCTAGACAACCCTGTGTATTTGGAAATAGATGCTTCATCTATAAAGAACTCCTCCCTGCCTATTCTGGCAATCCTTCCATCGTATGAGAGGGAAAATGCTTCAGCAACTTGTTGGTGAAAGACTGTCAATTTCTCACAATATGAGAAAACTCTGACCTGTTTAAAGAAATCTGCAACCTCTGTATGTTCTTCAAAATACCACATGCCATCTACTTCTGACCTCAAAGCAGGGCTTGCTTTTGCCATGGTTCAATACTGACTGTGTCTAAAACTGTAGGTAACCAGGTGTTTGGAAAACAACGTTTTTGGGAGCTAGGGATATAGTCAATTTTACTCATGAACAAATGGTGAAATCATTTGACAGAGCATAGGATTGATAAATTCACTAAAATACTGACCCACATTCGAATGACAGTCTAACTGGAGAAAGCCTAAACTTCAAATTTTCGGGGGCAATTGTATTTATGAAATTTTGACAGGAGGTGGCATCCAGTCTTACCTGATGACCCGATCAGATTTCCTTGGCTTGAGATGCTGGCTGAAATCGGAGACAGCTTGCCAATCGCCAGAGAAAAGCGAAATCAAGATTTTGAAAACACAATTTTGTTGATAAAATCGCGTGATTGTAGTTATATTCAGCGATCCTCGGGCTTCATCACAAAACATTGAGTTTCAAAATGAAAGAATGAACTGCTAATGATGTTTGATGTATCTGTCACTGCAAAGGCGGGAAGCTCCGTGCAATCATATCTGGTAATGACAGCTCTGCGTGGATTTGAAATGATTCATGAAATGGATAATACACAGGTGATTTGAACCTTTTCTGACCGAACACCACGAACGAACATCATCTCCCATGATGCGAGCTTTCGGCGGTTGCATATCCAATCATTGCAACGATTTTTGACATCTGGCTCGTGCGAAAGCATGATCTTTCTTTCTGCCCTTGGAAACATTTTCGGTGGTTTCATGCCTTCTGCCTCGACCCCTTTTTCTGTCGAAAATGAACACTTTCAGTGGTTAATGAGCACACGGTGGGCTCGCCTAAACCACCGAAACCTGATATTTTGCTTTCTTCTTGACCGAACCAAAATCAACATGACTTTTGAGATTATTTTGGGAAAACAGACTCTCTAATCTAATGCTAACAATTAGAAATCAAATTTGGGGACTAACCCATCAACTAATAATCAAATAAAACCAAAGATTTATTTGGGGAGTTAACACTGGCTCCTATTGGGGATGAACACCTCCCTGCGAGGTTTCAAGAACCACAGAATCAATGCCTTTCCTGGAAAAGAACCTAAAAACTAAAATATTTGCTAGTGTTCCATTGGGCATGGGGTTATTGAAAAATAAAACTAACACTATTTACAATCTCAAGGCTTTGCAGCCTTAGATGAAATAAATTTTTAGAAACCGCCCGTTTATCGGGCCACTGAACACTTCCTCACCCTCCAGATTCTGCAGAATGAAAGTGTTATTGTTTTGCACCTGTGTGATCATAAAAGGGCCTGTCCACAAGGAATCAAATTTACCATGCTTGCCTTTTACCTGTCGAAGAGCATCCCACTTCAGAACCCAGTCACCGATCTGAAAACTGTCCACCTTGGCTTTTCTGTCAAACGTCTTTTTGATCTACCTCTGATGTGCTTCTGATTTGTCCACTAGTTGTTCCTGAGCTTGTTACAATTCGACCAAATCCAGCATCCTTCTTACCATGTCATTTTTCTCAGTCTTCTCTTCCTGAAAGAACCTAGCCACAGGGAACACTAACTGGACAGGAAAGATCGCATCAGTCCCATAAACTAACTTGAAAGGAGAAGTTCCAGTAGATTTCTTAATGGTTACCCTGTCTGCCCATAGAGCAAATTTCAATTTGGAATCCCAATTCTTTTTATTATCTTCTAACAGTTTTCTTATGATTTTTATCAAGCTCTTATTTGACGATTCATCCAAGCCATTACCTTGAGGATAGTATGGAGTCGAGTGTACCAGCTGGATGCCCATGGACTCACACATGTCTACCAATGCTTTTGATTTAAACACTGTTGCGTTATCTTCCACCAGCCTCTTGGGACATCCAAATCTGCTCAAAATATTTTCATAGAGTAATTTTATGACCACCTGATGTGTAGAATTCTGGGTAGGGATCGCCTCTATCCACTTTGTGAAGTAATCGGTGGCCACCAAAATACACTTGTGTTGGCCACTGGATGCAGGATTTATTTCACCGATAAAATCCAAACCCCATTGCTGAAAAGGGCCATTTACCACGATGGGTCTCAGAGGTAAAGATTTGAGTTGCTACTTACCGGTGAATCTTTGGCATTTGTCTCAAGATTTGACGAATGCGCACACATCAGCAAAGAGAAAAGGCCAATAATATCCGGCTCTCAGGATATTATGAGCAGTAGTCTTCCAGTAGTGATGACCACCACAGACAACTGAATGAAACTGATATGTTACCTCGGTAGCCTCTTCTTTATCCAAACACCTGAGAAGCAGGCCAACAGGGTCCCTCCAATACAACTGATTATTATAGATGCAAAATTTGATAGCTCTCAGTTTGAGAGCCCGATCTTGAGTTAAACTGAGTTCAAGGGGAACTTCAAGCTTCTGCAGAAAATGTATGATGCCAGCATACCATTCACAGGCAGACAAATGCTCTGCCACTTGCTGACTGTCATCCTGCCCTTCTACCGCCAAATCTGTCTGTGAATTTCCTGAAATTTCTGCTATGAAATTAATATCCAACAACTTATGATTTTCCTCTGCTAAAAGATTGGCGAGGCCCTGGCCTTTTACCAGCTTGGTGGGCTTTACCTCGATATTGAATTCTATCATCTTTTCTATCCATCTCGCCCTCTTTTCGTCAATATCCGGCTGAGTCAAAACATCTTTTACAGAAGATGAAGGAACATATGTGATGACCTTCGAGTGAAGAATATAAATTCTAAATGACTTTAAATCTTTTATGAGTGCATAATATTGTTTCTTGATAGGGTCATACCTCAGTTCCGCATCCCTGAGTGTCTTGCTGAAGAATGCCACGGGATGATCAAAATCTTCATCGTCTTTCTGACGCAGGACTGCTGCAACTGTGTCGTAAGAGGCAAAAGAAAAGATATAGAATGTCTTACTGTAATTTGGGCTGATTAGAATAGGAGACTCTATGATCGCTTGCTTGATATCCTGAAAAGAATTTCTCGCACTGTCTGTCCATTTTACTTCAGCCCCCTTTTTCAGCATGCAAGTTATGTGTTTGACTAATTCAGCAAATTTGGGCACAAACCTCCTGACGAAATTAATCTTACCGAGCAATGATTGAATTTCCTTCTTTGACCTTGGTAAGGACATCTTTTGAATGGCCTCCACCCATGCTGGATCAATCATGACACCTTCAGCTGAAACAATGTGACCCAAGAGCCTACCCTTTCTTAGAGAAAACTGAGATTTCTTGGGATTCAGTGAAATCCCAAGCTGCCTGCACTTTAAGAATACTCTTTTCAGATGTTTCAGATGCTCCTCATGGCTGCTGGAATACACGGTAATATCATCAAGGTATATGAGGACAAATTTTTCCTTCTCTCCCACAAATGTTATATCCATGGCCCTTTGGAATGTATCCCCGACGTTCATTAATCCAAAGGGCATCTTGGAGTACATAAAGGTCCCCCAAGGAGTGGTGAACATGGTCTTCTCCTGATCATCCGGGTGGACAGCAACCTGATTGTAACCGGAAAATCCATCAAGAAAAGACATGACCTTCGCCCCTGAAATCCTCTGTAACAAGTGTTCCATTTTATGAAGAGGATAGTTGTCCTTTTTTGAGCATTTGTTCAAGTTTCTAAAATCTACACACAACCGGACCTCCCCATTCTTCTTCCTCACGATCACCAGATTGGCAATCCACTTGGAATATCTCAAGGGAACTATGATCTTGGCATCTAGGAGTTTTTTAATTTCTCTCTCAATCACTGGCAATAGCAGAGGACTGATATGCCTGAGTTTTTGCTTGAAAGGAATAGTGTCTTGTTCAAGAGGGATTTTATGCTGAATAATATCAGGATCATAGGTCTTTAGATCGCTATACTTCCAAGCAAACACATCGGAAAATTCCTTCAAAACACTACAGTATTTTGACTTCTCATCAGCAGTCCATTCAGAAGACAAATTGATAAACTTGGGCTGGCTTTTACCTCCTATGTTATGATCTTGAACAGCTGGGTCTTTCTCCTTTTTTTCTGGCTGATAGGGGACATCGTTCTGATCGAACAGCCTCTCCAGGGGTACCAGACCTCGAGGTATGTAGTTGTTTGGTAACTGAATGATATCATGCTGGCCCAACTTCTTCTTTAGCTCAGGTTTCTGTAATTCTTCCTCATTAAGGTTCTGCTGATCAATGTGCAGATCAGAAAACTCATCAACCACTTGGAGAAATCTACTGAGTTCATCGTCATCTTCAAAAACCTTCCAATACTTGACATTATCAGGTAAGGAGGGTCGGTATTTTATTTGAATTTCATAACTGAGCTTAGGGGGCATGGGAGGAATGAATGTGTTGGCTGAAACAGCAAGAGAATCAACGAGATGATTCATATCCCTTGGTATTTATGAAATTTCAAAAATAGAAAAAGAATCACGCAGCTTCCATACCTCGTCTCTATAAGCTTTTAACCTGACATGCTTAGCTTGAAATGTGTTGTTTACTTGCTGCACGATGAGGTCTGCGTCTCCCAATACCTTCAAACCTTTTATCCCCATCTCCTTGGCTGAATTTAATCCCAACAGTAGAGCCTCATACTCTGCTATGTTATTTGTGGTTCTGAAGTCAAGCTTGAAAGACAACGATATGGTCTCTTTTGTAGGAGATATCAGCACTACTCCAACACCTGTTGAATCTCTAGTGCTGGCCCCATCGAAGTAAATAGTCCAGATGACAATGTCTTCACCTTCAGCCTGTTGTTCAATAGGCTTCACGAGCTGCATAGGAGCTGACTGCCCATCATCAATCTGAAGGATGCATGAACCAAAATCCGTATCTACAGCATAGATAGGATGATTGACGGAATTCTTTCCATTGTTGATGATATAAGCAAGTTGGTTTTCCCTGTAAAGTCTTTTCATCTCCCCACCAAACACTGGAATCGTAGCATAGGACAGAACCATCCGTAATGTTCCTCCTAACCTCTTTCCCCATGAACGAGACAACAACATCCCAAACTTAGGTGGAATATCAGCAACCACCACGTCCATAACCATGCTCCTCATTGGTAGCTAAGCAAGGTTTATGACCATGTCTTTGATGAGGCCGAGACATCTGACCTTTCTAGAGTCAAAGGAGAAAAGGTCTTGGTATGGTTTGGTAACTTCGAGACCAAGCTCATCCATCACAGCCTTAGGCATAAGGTTATGTGATGCCCCAGAATCAAGCATACAATTGTGAAGGATTTTGTCGTGGACATTCAAGGATATATAAAATTGTGGACAAGAATCGTCACGGTCTTCTATCATGGGTCCTATGGTCACTTTAGGCTTATCATCTTGCAGATTGACGAAATCATCTGATGGAGAGGTATTAGGCTCAAGAGACTTTAAGATGGTTGCTTTAAAAGCTTCATTCTTCATGAGTTCAGTTAAAGGCATGGGTATCTTAACCTTTTGAATTTCAGATTCAAAATTGAAAGAAGGGGCTGCTCTATCTGAAAACTTTACCTCATGGGAAGGAGCCTTTAAGCTGGCTTGCTCTTTAGTTGGGGGCTGAATTTGTTTCTTTTGTTGTTTGGCTGCAGGGGCGTTTTGTTTTTCAGGAGCTGGAGGCTGATTGGCAGCAACCTCTTTACTTTTTACTGGGGCAGAATCTTCCTTATTCTTCACAGGGGCAGCAATGGGTGTTTTTGGACCAGCACTCTTCGATCTTAATTTGTATCCTTTCTGATCATCTATCAAGTAGAAAACTTCCTCTACACCTACTTCTTGAATTTGCTGATCCATCAGGGCCTCCTCATAGTCTACCTGTGTCAAAAATGAAGACTCATTCTCATCACCGAAACAGTTTATTTCATCAGCATCTTCAATTCCATCAATAGATGGTTGTTGCTCTTCATCCAACACTGCATTTTGAAGAGGTGGTCTGATCCTCTGCTCCTCAGCTGGATTTCTATCTCTTTGTAGAATCTGAACTGGTGGGTTATTCCTTCTATAAGTAAAATCATTTGGATTTCTAGGAGCAAAAGTATTTGGCTCTTTTGTTCTTGCTGGTTGCTGATTTTGGAATTTCAATTTAGACATTTCGAAAGTCAGACTTTCCAGCATCTTAGCCATTTTTTCCATCTTATTGTTAGAAGATGAGGAGGGCTCAACAAAAGCCTTCTTCTTCTCAGTCCTTCCTTTAAGATGTTGTGATTCCGTGATGTTAGACTCAACCTCGAGAGCAACATCTTGCATTAAAGAAAGTGTGGTTGCTCGTCTTTCTCTAAGGATAAGACAAAACTCTGCATCAAAGGCAACAGAGAATGTGATCTTTGCCGATGCATCGCTTGGTTTAATCTCTGCAGGGATCTTACCAAACATTTTGTTGAATCTCTTGATAAAATCCGAGACTGATTCTCCATCTCCTCTCTTCAAATTTCCAAATTCAGAAATGTAGTACAACAAATCTCTTCTTTCTCCCCAATGCTTCAAGAATGTTGCATCTAATTGTTCAATGCCAGTGATTGAATTTGTTGGCATCTCTTTGAACCACTTTCGGGCTTGGCCGCCCAAACTCTGAACGAAAACTCTAGTCCACACGTCTTCTTCTGAAATATTTATGTTTTCTGCATAAGCATAAAATGCTTCAATGTGTTCTTCAGCTGTATACTCCCCTGCTCCTGTAAACTTCGGCTTTTATTTCTGGTAGTCACCTGTTGGCATGGAAGACAGGGGGTTTGGCAAGACAAGTGGGGCATATCCGTTTGCCAATATCTGTTCCATCCTGGTCAAAGGGGTAGCCATATCAGTCTTGGTGGTTGACACAGACGAGGAACTTGCTGGAGATAATGGAGGAGATGAGGGACTCGGAGGAGATGATGGAGGAGGTGAGTTACCCAAGTTAGAAAAGAATGGCTATCTAACTTCACCCTGAGAAAAATCTTCGGAAATAGATGGAAAGTAGGAGGCTTTATAAAATTGACCCAGCAACAATGCTAAATTTTCTTCTCCTTTAGAGGACAAATCATGGAGGATTTCTTCAAGGGCGGGCAGATTGGTGTAAGTGTGTAAAACACCTTTTGAAGGTTCGCTAGGTGATGAATCCAAAGGAGATGAAGAGGAATCTTCTTTCTGTGGGGAGGATTCAGTATTTAATTCTTTTGGGTGGGATGAAATATCAACCTCAAGGACAGAATCAGTAACATTAGAAGAAAAAGAAGGCTCTTCTACTTTAGTAACTTGAGATGAATTTCTTATTCCTTGGGAATTTTGGGTTTCAGCAGGGGATTCAAACAAAGACTTTTCAGATACGAAAGGATGAGTATCAGTTGGAATACCTGAATCAATTGTGCTTGCAGATCCAGAAGTCTGTCTTTGCACAGCTTTGCCCTTGCTGATGATCTTTTCTGGATCAGGAACTGATGTTGTCAATGGGCCTTTTGGGTTTGCCCTGGTGTGAGCTCTTTTGGGAGCCACTTCGTCAATGGAGTCGCCAGATAGAAAATGTACAACCTGATAGTGTCTATTTCTTGTCTATCATCAAGAAGAAGATCTATGTCATCTCCCAGAGAATCTGAGCTTCGATCTCCTCTCCCCGGCAACGACGCCAATTTGTTATCACTCCAGGAAACTCTCCTAGGCTGTAAGTCGGAGATGCCTGGTAACTAACTCTTTTTGGGAAATATTTTCTTAATATTTGAAATGGTTTATGGATCAAGATGAATATCTACGTACCGGACTGTGTATTCAAGACTATCTAGGAATATAAAATCTCACAAGGCTTTCTAGTAATGCAGTCAGACAAAGTTTGATTGAATGTAGGAGGAAAAAGGCTATTGAACTAGATTATACTTCATACCAACAAGTACAATGGATTTAACAAACAAAGAAATAACTTATGATCATCAACTAAATCAATCAGCAAATGAGATGACAGTCACATGCAGACTGAATGAGCATCAACAAAGAACCTCACTCATAAGATATCAGAGATAAGAAGAGAAGATCTGACAAACACCACTGAAAGAAGATTGTAATTTTTTGTATAATAAGAATAAGTCTGTGATTACAGTAACAACATAGTATCACTCAAAATTGAACCCTTGGTTCATGTTCTTTTCTAATATTTATAAGATTACAAAACAGTTCTTTGATCCTAAAAACATGGATCAAATCAACTAAAAATAGCAAGTCAAAAACTGTTGCAAAATAAGTGGGATGCTTCCTCAAAATGAGGTTAATCCCAGATTTGTCTCAATTGATATTGATGATGTGTAGACAGCCTTCCAAGGCTAAAATATCATTCTCCCATGGAGACCAAGTCGAGTTGGTTGATGTGGCAAAATACCCTGCTTTTTAGTTCGAATAAAATTGTCCATATACCTTTGAAATAATTCCTTTCTTCATCATATATCAAAAATGACTGCTGAACTGAGTCTGATAATTCATTAGACGTGCATTGAAAAAGGTTCCAAACCTTTTCATATCAAAAATCCCCAACCTGTGCAAAAACTTATTCGAATTCTGGACACACAGACTTTCGGTGGTTGACTGGAACAGTTCCTGGGTGAGTTATCCACCGAAAGCGCCTGTTTCGGTGGTTAATGAGCACAGTGAGGCTCTCCTAAACCACCAAATGTTGCACTTTGAAGACCTTTCAAAATTACAAAAATGACTGTTCTGAATCCTCTTTTAGCACTCACACTTTCTTAGATACTGTAGTCTTGATTCGAGCAGACCTTCGAACCTTTGCTGACTGTGCAGGGGAATCTGTTACATCTATTACAGTTGTGGCTAGATTAGCCAAAGTATCTAACCCTGTTTGTTCCTCCTCTGGTGATTCAAACTTCTTTAGCTTGAGCCTTAGAACTCTGATCTGCCTGTATAATTTCATGTTTTCTCTAATCAACTCTCTATTTCTACCTTTGATTGAATCATGTTTTTCTTTAAGAGTTTCATTCTCTTTGAACAGTTCAGCGTTTCTCTTTGTGAGATCTGTGTTTGCCTTTTTGATTACCCTCTCAAGTACTTCCATCTCATAAATCTCTCACAGAAGCTTATTGATCTTCCTGGTCTTGGATTTCTGAGGCCTGCTTGATGAGGCTTCTGCTTTCGGTTGCCTGTGTGTTTCTGAAGGCTTTGATGGAGGTATATTTATCTTCAGTTTTGCATCATGTTTGATTTGTAGGTTATCATGTGTTTTTGCCATCTCCTACTCTGAATCAGAGTCACTATAAGGTAGGTTGAGAGGGTTTTTCCCTGTCACAAGGTTTCTGTCTTCAAACTTTAACTTCCTCTTGGTTACGCCCTGCTTGCTGGGTGATGCTTTGATAGAATCCCTAGGCATTGAAATTCCCTTTCTCCTCTTGTGACTACTCTTGAGAGTAGGATCATTTCTACATCTATACTTCTTTGCTTTTATCTCTGGAGGTTTTTCTGTCTGAAACTCATTCCAGAACAAGAAGAAACTCCATTCTATTTGCTTCCTCTGAAGAGCTTCTTTGACAAGGAGGGTGATCAACCCCTGATGTGATATCCTTCTTGTAACTTTAGTAGGCTGAGCTTTTACTTGTTTTTCCATCTTGATCAGGGTTCTATGAAAGAAATAAGGTATGTTTAAGTGTTCTCTGCCTGTGAAGTGGTTCAACAGTTTGAAATGGTAGTACATCACCCTGTTATAGCGCCCTTCACAGGTTATGTATACCAAAATCGCCTTCAGCAATGTCTGTCATTTTAGCTCCAGATAGGACATGGGAATGTCCTTCTTCCATGTCAAATTTTTATGGACTGGTAACAGATAGGACCTAAACTCAACATTTGAAGGTGAAGAGGTTTTGAACCAGCAAACCCCTGTCCTAGAAAACCCTGTGTATTCGGAAATAGATGCTTCATCTATAAAGAACTCCTCCCTGCCTATTCTAGCAATCCTTCCATCGTATGAGAGGGAAAATTCTTCAACAACTTGTTGGTGAAAGACTGTCAATTTCTCACAATGTGAGAAAACTCCGACCTATTTAAAGCACTCTGCAACCTCTGGATGTTCTTCAAAATACCACATGCCATCTACTTCTAACCTCAAAGCAGGGCTTGCTTTTGCCATGGTTCAATACTGACAGTGTCTGAAACTGTGGGTAACCAGGTGTTTGGAAAACAACTTTTCTGGGAGCTAGGGATACAGTCGATTTTACTCATGAACAAATGGTGAAATCATTTGACAGAGCATAGGATTGATAAATTCACTAAAATACCGACCCACATTCGAATGACAGTCTAATTGGAGAAAGCCGAAACTTCAAATTTTCGGGGGCAATTGTATTTATGAAATTTTGACAGGAGGTGGCATCCAGTCTTACCTGATGACCCGATCAGATTTCCTTGGCTCGAGATGCTGGCTGAAATCGGAGACGGCTTGCTAATCGCCAGAGAAAAGTGGAATCAAGATTTTGAAAATAGGATTTTGTTGATAAAATCGCGTGATTGTAGTTATCTTCAGCGATCCTCGGGCTTCATCACAACACATTGAGTTTCAAAATGAAAGAACGAACTGCTAATGATGTTTGATGTATCTATCACTGCAAAGGCGGGAAGCTCTGTGCAATCGTATCTGGTAATGACAGCTCTGCGTGGATTTGAAATGATTCATGAAATGGATAATACGCAGGTGCTGTGAACCTTGCTGACCGAACACCATGAACGAACATCATCTCCCACGATGCGAGCTTTCGGTGGTTGCATATCCAATCATTGCAACAATTTTTGACATCTGGCTTGTGCGAAAGAACGAGATTTCTTTCTGCCCGTGGAAACATTTTCGGTGGTTGCATGCCTTCTACTTCGACCCCTTTTTCTGTCGAAAATGAACACTTTCGGTGGTTAATGAGCACACGGTGGGCTCGCCTAAACCACCGAAACCTGATATTTTTCTTTCTTCTTGACCGAACCAAAATCAACATGACTTTTGAGATTATTTTGGGAAAACAGACTCTCTAATCTAATGCTAACAATTAGAAATCAAATTTGGGGACTAACCTATCAACTAATAATCAAATAAAACCAAAAATTTATTTGGGGAGTTAACACTATCAAATAGTGAAATAGGTTAATAATTTCATTTACCAATTCCTTTTTACCAAATTCTTCAATATTTGGAATTTTCCACCTTTGGGAGGCATTTTTCAAGCTATGACTACGAGAGTTGCGGTCGACCATTTTCAGTTTTGTACATAATAGGTTGGTCATATTTCCTTTCCAGTCATTTTTTATGGTTTAATTTTGTGTTTTAGCTTATATTTTTTGTGTTCTGGGCTCCTTGGGAAGCCCTAGGCATTGAACCAGATCAATGCTCCCTCAAAGGGATGAGGGGAACGTCGATCAATATTTCTCTACCCTAGTGCACATGCCTAGGGAGAGCTAGTTCTCTGTGGGCATATTTAAGGGAGGTCTAGCTCAGAACTATTTTTTTTTGTCTTTTGGGCTAAAAAGACACAATTTTATTCCATAAAAAGTTGACTAAAGATGTTTAATTGGTTGTATTTGTAGATTTCCCTGGTCATTTAGTCATGATAGAGTGGAAAGAATGTGAACATGAGTTCGATAACATTGTCACTTTACAAAGCCCTCAAGCAAGGGAAGATTTGCAAAATTGCAGTTTACTAAAGTATTTTAAGCTCCAGAACATGAGGAAAGAAGTACTATTACTTGAGTACTTGATCGGTTTGTGGGATGATGCCAAAAAAAAAATTTTCATTGGGCCACACATGCTTGAGATTGAGCCTGATGATGTCTACTTTCTGACGAGGATCTCAAGGATAGGGTTTCTTATCCTCTTGTCCGGACATTGGGAAACTCCTTAGCCAACTAAGGCATATGTTGCTAAGCACTGTATACCGGGATCGTGATTGGTAGGTGGTCAAATCACGATCAAAGATGTAAGGGACTTGGCACTTTGGTCGATTCTATTTGCGATGAACAAATTGGTGGGTAGTACTAGTGCTCATCTAGCTTCAAAATCATAGATTTCATATGCTTTACAACGTGTATGTTGGCATGTTTATAGGCAGACTATGCTTTTCATTGATGGAAAGAACAGGAATGATAATGGCAGGTTTACAAACAAAGTGTACATGGTAAGAACAAAATCCAGTAGCGAAGACACATAAGAACAAAATTGAAAAGCTGAGAAGGAATGGCGCAACGTTGCACACAGAGAGAAAGTGGGCACTAGGGCCTAGGTGAATTCCATTACCAAAGCTAAGGAGATATAGCGTTCCCAGAAACACAGATGAGGTCCAAGTCATCAAGGCTCATAGAAGGATCAAAGGTCATGGCCTTTGAAACTTAGAGATTTGAGAAATCCAAAGCTCAGGAGGAGGAGCGACAATGTCCATTGGATCACCAATCAAGAATACCCGATGGTTGTTAGATCAGAGTACATACAGGAGGAGCATGCAAAGGAGGAGATTAGACCTCAGCCACTGGATTGGAGCGCATAGGACTAGCAGTCGTTAGATCTAATATAACTGTGAAGAGGATAATGGGCAAGAGAAATCCTCTAACTCCATGAAATACGAAGTCGGGAAATGATCTAGGTCTTTGGATCCAGAGGACACGTGGTGAGAGATCATCATTTTGCTGACTCGTGAGCTGGAGAAGTCAAAGGTGAGAGTTGTAGGAACTCACTATATGCAAATTCGTGAAATGATCTGGGTGATCTGCTCACCAAGGATACAGATTGTTGATCTGATATGAAGTCAGAGTCCATGATATTGATCGCAGCAGTCGATCAGAGAGAGATACCTCGACCGTTGATCTGATATGAAGTCATTTTGGAGTTTCATGTATCGGGAGAACGGAGGTAACATGACTCCCAAAGTCACGAAATGCAAAATCGTGACTTGATCTAAGTCGTTAGATTGAGGAGAGATCTAGACTGTCGATATAGCACCATTGCTATTTCGGGTATCGAGAGAATGAAGGTAACGAGAATCCCAAAGTCGCAAAAGGAAAAATCGTGACTTGATCTGAGCTGTCATATCGAGGAGAGATCTAGACCATCGATCTAGCACCATCGCTATTTCGGGTATCGGGAGAACGAAGGTAACGAGACTCCCAAAGTCGCGAAATGCGAAATCGTGACTTGATCTGAGCCGTCGGATCGAGGAGAGATATGGACTATTGATTTTCTAGGGAGATGAGATGCGAAGTCACAAAACATGAAATTTCAAAGTGCTCGAAATATTTGGCCCATGGTCACATCAAGAGGTCACATCAACAGAAAGTTAAGAGAGGAGCTAGCATGTGACTAGGCTCCACTTCACGATATGCAAAATCATGAAGCACCCTCATGCTTGGCCCCTATTCATAGCTAGTGGTCACATCAACATGAGAGAAGGGAAGGAGCTAATAGTGTTAGGCTCCATTTCAGAGTTTCATGAGTTGGGAAGATCGAGGCAACTCACAACCAAATATCCTGAAATGAGAAGTGCCTGTTGGATAGGCGTCTGGTCACAACCATGATCATGTGGAAGGTAGGGGCTTAGCAAGAAGAGATAGCACCCACTGTGTATATTTCTCAGAGAGGGAAAAAGGTACCAAAGACATGAGTGTACAGAGGTTCTCTCAGTAACAGCTAGAGACAGAATGATTATAACTACAGAAAAATAACTGATTGCATTTACCAAAGAATTCGAAGAATCTCAGGGTGATTGCTAGAGAAGCTGAAGAGTCTCAAGGTAACTGCCAGTGGAATGTAGACCCATTATAGAGACACTTGACAGATGGAAAAACATCGAAGATTGTACCTTCCAGGAAATCCAAAGAATCTCAGCATAACGACCATGGATGAAGAATAGACTTAGTGTAATTTCCAGAGGGGATGAAGAGTTAGCTGGATGATCTGACAGAGGACTTGACACTTTAAATATACGTAGAACTGAGAAGTGGAGGTTGATTTTATTGAGATTAATTTCACATGGGAAATAACATACTATGGAAAGAAACCGAAATGTACAGAACAGGTATAGCGCATAGAAAAGAGATGGATATCTAAGAGAGGTAGAAAACGTTGAGGTGCGCATGTAGAGTAGAGCAGTGTAATAGATTTGAGCAAGCAAAGATTCATATTTCAGGGTGGTTGGGAGGTTCTAGGGAGGATTGTTGTCCTCAGATTTTCAAGTAGGTGCTTGAACACAGGGAGTTGTAGCTTCCATTTGGTTGCAGCCAAAAAAATTAGGGTGGCAGGGTGGTGCAAGGGAGAACTATTGTTCTCTGTTATACAAGTTGGTGCTTGTGTGACTGGAAGTTGGTGCTTCCATCCAGTTGGTGTTGGAACACTTAGGGAGTTGGTTCTTCCTTCTAGTGGGTGGTAGAGAAACCAAAGAGTTGGTCCTCTCAGCAGGTTGTAGCTTGCAAAAAAGAGGTTGTAGCCTCAAGAGGAGTTGGAGCTCACAAGTATGATAAAGTAAAGAAAATACAGATTACTTATCATATCAAGAAGAAGAGGTTTTTCCCTTTATGGGTTTCCTCAAGAAATATTTATCTCTGTATATTTCATGTGTGTGATTGATGTTTAATATTCTATTGCTTACTTCTATGCATCATTGTGATTGTCGTTAAGTGTTCTATGAAGAGTTTAAAATGGGCATAATAGTTTAAGCACAATAACAACTGATTCAGCCCCCCTCTTAGTTGTTCAACAATTGGTATCAGAGAAAGGTTCCTTTTATCTAAAGGCAGATCAGGAAGCTTAAACATGTCAAGCCATGAAGGAACTTCAACCAATAAGGCCCCTATGTTCAATGGAACAAACTTTTCCTTCTGGAAAGTTAGGATGAGAACCTACATAATGGCCCTACGTGGAGATTTCTGGGATGTGGTAGAGACTGGTTATGTAAAGCCAGTTGTACTAGCTAATAAGGATGACAAGCTAGAATTCAGCTTCAATGCTAAGGCTATGAATGTTATTCTGAGTGGGCTTGAAGAAGCAGAATTTGTAAAATTTATGCACTTAGAAACTACCAAAGAAATGTGGGACAAACTCATTAGTAGTTATGAAGGTAATAAGAAGGTAAAGGAAGCCAAGCTTCAAACCTACAGAGTACAGTTTGAGAAACTAAAGATGAAAGAGGATGAAATTGTTGGAAAGTACTTTCTAAGAGTTAAAGAACTAGTAAATGCAATGAAAGCACTTGGTGAAAAAATTGAGGAACCCTCTTTAGTTCAAAAGATTTTGAGATCTCTGCCAGATAGGTTCAACCCGAAGGTCTCTACTATAGAAGAACTTAATGATATAAAATCATTGTATTTTGGTCAAATTCTAGGAACGTTGACTGCATATGAAATGAGGATATTTAAAGATAAACCCACCTCTAGAGAAGCATCATTTAAATAAGATAAGAATGAGGATTCTGAGCCTGATGAAATTGAAGCAAAATTTGTGAGAAGACTAAAGAAGGGATTAGGCAAGTATCAAGGAAAATTTCCCTTCAAATATTTTAATTGTGGAAGGATAGGTCACTTTGCATCTAAGTGTCCACACAAGAAGAAGGACTAAAACTCTGAAAGTGTTGAGAAGTATAAATCTAAGATATTTGATAAAAAGAAAAGTTTATGTGTAAACAATGATGATTCTTCAGGAGACACGGATAGTGATTCTGATGGTGAATATTAGGTTAATGACTTTGTGCTTATGGCCAAAGAGGATTATGTTAATCAAAACACAGGAAGTGATGTTAATGATGAAGAAGTTTTGGTTGATATGGAAGGTGAACCAATCAGTGCCTTAGAAGAGATTGACAGACTCAGACTCGAGAAGAGAAAACAAAAACAGTTGTTGATACAGTTTGAAAACAATGCTAAAACACCTGATGAAGACTTTTCCCTGCTAAAGGTGGAGTTAAAAGAGGCAAAGAAAATAAAGTATATTCTGAAACAATAGTTATCAGAGAAGAAGGCAAGATGTGAAGCCTTGGAAGAAGAGGTAGTAAAAACCAAAAAAGAGATGGAGAAGTTCAAAGCATTGTATCTCCAAAATCTTCCAAGCATTAAAACCTTAGAAGGATTAACCACCATTCTGAATCAGTAAACAAATCCAAATTTGAAAACTGGTTTGGGTTATGAAGAAGGACCAAGTTATAGTCAGCCAAGAAAGAAATAATCCATCAAGTTTGTCAAGTCTACATTCATTGACAACAACAAATATGGAGAAACAAAGGAAGATAATCAGCCGCCAAGGAAGAGTGAAAGAAAAAGTGCCAGAACTGAAGCTGTAGAACAAAGAAATTGACCTACTCAAAGAAGACAACCATTTTCCAAGTACAAGGGATTTTTCTATGGATATTGTTTTTTTTGTTCTAACTTTGGTCACAAATCTATAAACTGTTCTTTAATATTTAGATATGAGCAATCAAAACACTCAAGGAATAGATATCTGCCGCAAAAAAGAATGAGAAAACCAAGTAAAAAATAATTACAGACTTCAAACCATGTGATGGTTGGGAAAAGGAAACAAGTTAAGCATAACAACCATTATGATCCCTTATTCAATGAGCCAGAATGTTACACCTGCCATAATTATGGACATAAAGCTACAAACTATCGCTTACAGAACTATGAATTAGACCCTACTCCCTCTGCTGAAAATGTCAAGGTTTGGAAGAAGAAAGAAAATGACAAGTGTGGATTATTTTTGTCAGCTCAAAGACAAAAGAACCCCTGGTATATTAACAGTGGATTCTCCAAACATATGAAGGAGAAAAAAGTAAGTTTTTGTCTCTAAGTGAAAGCAAATCAGGAAATGTAACCTTTGGAAATGATGCTCCTAGTAAAATCAAGGGTAAAGGGATGGTGAGTTTGAGTAATGGTAAAGGAAAAGCCCAAGATGTTCTTCTTGTGGATGGGTTGAAACATAATTTTCTCAGTGTAAGTCAAATGTGTGACAGAGGATGTGAAGTGGTGTTCACTTCCAAGGATTGCAAGATAAAGTCTATACACTTAGGACAAGTGGTGGCTAAAGGCATAAGGACAGATAATAATGTATATGTGCTAAAAGAAGATAGATAAGAGTGTCATCTAAGCAAACATGGTGAAAGTTGCTTATGGCATATGAGACTTGGACATCTAAACTTTGACCAATTAATTAAGCTCAAAACTCTTTAGGCAGTAAATTATCTTCCAAGAATATCAAAGCCACAAGACTCTATGTGTAAACCCTGCCAAGTAGGAAAGCTAACTAGGACTCAGTATAAATCCAAGAGCTCTAATTCAACAGAGAAAACACTCTAATTAATTCATATGGATTTATGTGGACCATCAAGATAGGAAGGCACAGGGAAGGAAAACTACTTTATGCTGATCATTGACGATTACTCCAGACTTACTTGGGTTGCTTTTCTCAAAGAAAAAGCTGAAGCATTTGAGAAATTTTAAATAGTTAAGGCTTTAACTGAGAATCAAACAAGTAAGAGGTTAAAGGAAGTAACATCATACAGAGGAGGAGAATTTATGTCAAGTGATTTTAAGGAATTTTGTGATAAAAATGGGATCAAGAGAGAATACACAATCCCAGGAACTCCACAAAAAAATGGAGTAGTTGAGAGGAAAAACAGAACCGTACAAAAAATGACCAGGTCAATGATGAATGAGAAGAACATTGGTGAAACCTACTAGGTAGAAGCAATACACACAACAATACATGTTCTTAACAAATCCCACCTCAAACCACACAGTGACAAGACACCTTATGAACTATGGCATGGAAGACCTACTTCAATCAAACACTTCAAATTCTTTGGGAGTAAGTGCTACATAAAAAATAATAGTGAGAACCTTGGCAAGTATGATGACAGTGATGATGAAGGCATCTTCTTAGGGTATGCTACATACAGTAAAGGATATAGATGCTATAAAAAGAGGCTGCATAAATTGGTTGATTGTATTGACACAAAAGTTGATGAAGGAATTATAGTAAGAGAGGTGAACAATATTGAATCAACAACAGAGTACATAGATGAAGTTGAAGCTGAATAGGTCCAAGAATAAGAACAAGAAGACTATGAGTTAGATGAAGATGCAAATACTCAGGCAAACTCAAATCAGCAGACAACATCAAATTCTTCCTCCATAATTACTCAAAAGAATCATCCGGCAAGTCAGATAATTGGTGAAAAAGACAAAGGTGTACAAACCAGGAGATGGATAATAAAAAACAATGAGAAATCACATATATCCTTCATATCCATGGTCGAACCCAATAACTTCAATGAGGCCAATAAAGACATAAATTGGTTAAAATCAATGAATGAGGAACTGGACCATATTGAAAAGAATGACACTTGGGAACTCGTTCCTAGGACAACAAATAAAAATGTAATAGGATCAAAATGGGTCTACAAAAATGAGATGAATGAGCAAGAATACATTGTAAGAAATAAAGCTAGAATGGTCTGCAAAGGATACACTCAAATAGAAGGAATGGAATTTGATGAAACATTTGCGCCTGTAGCAAGATTAGAAGCTATTAGAATGTTTATTGCCTATGCTTGTCATAAGAAGTTTAAAGTCTATCAAATGGATGTCAAGACAACTTTTCTAAATGGAGATCTAAAAGAAGAAGTCTATATGGAACAACCAAAGGGTTTCCAACTGTCAGATAACCCTGACTTTGTCTGGAAGCTAAAGAAAGCCTTATATGGGTTGAAACAAGCTCCTTGTGCCTGGTATCACAAACTGGATACATATCTTCAAGACAAAGGGTTTAAGAGAGGAACAATTGACATCAATATATATATCAAAACAGAGGGTAATGATTTTCTCATTGTGTTGGTCTATGTAGATGACATCATATTCGGTAGTAATAATGCTTCACTGGTAAAATGGCTTGCTTTTTCCATGCAGTCTGAATTTGAAATGTCTATGATAAGGGAACTATCATTTTTTATTGGCCTACAAATTACTCAGAGGTCTGAAGGAATATTTCTTTCTCAAGAAAAATATCTAAGGGAAATGTTGAAAAGGTTTCAAATGGAAGATTCTAAACCTATGAGCACACCTATGGTCACTGGATGTAAGTTAAGAAAGGATGATGACTCACCTGATGTTGATCAGAGTTCATATAAGTCTACGATAGGCATCTTGTTGTACATAACAACATCTTGTCCAGACATAATGCATGTTGTTGGAATCGTAGGAAGGTATCAGGCTACACCCAAACAGAGTCATTTGTTAGCTATCAAAAGGATATTCAGATACCTGAAAGGTACAGTGGACTATGGCCTATGGTATCCTAGGAATCAATATTTTCAACTGTCAGTCTATTCATATGTTGATTGGGCTCACTGTGTGGATGAAAGGAAAAGTCGAGTGGAGGAGCATTCTTCTTAGGAGATTCTCTTGTATCATGGTTGAGAAAGAAGCAAGGTTCCATTTCCTTATCAACTACATAAGTTGAATACATTACAACTGCCACATGTTGTACCCAAGTTTTGTGGATGATTCAAACACTTGCAGACTTGGAGCTCAAATATATTGCACCAATCCCAATCCATTGTGATAATACCAGTGCAATTAGTGTATCCAAGAATCTTGTCTTTCACTCCAAGACCAAGCATATACCCATCAAGTATCACTTATTGAGGGAACAGGTAACCAACTCCGTGGTTTATGTGCATTATGTTCCATCCAAAGATTAGATTGTTGATATCTTCACTAAACCGCTTGCACAAGCTCAGTTTGAGTATATACACCAAAAGTTGGGCGTGACCCCATTATCAACTTAAGAGATTCCATTATGTAAGGGGGAGTATGTGTTGGTTCAATATCTGATACCTCCGAAAAATACTGCAACAGCTCAGGGGGAGCATGTTTTCTTTGGCATTGATGAGAAAGGGGGAGAAAAGGTATGGATGCTACAGTTGGAGGTCTAAGAAGAATAGTGCAGCCATTAAAGGTTTCCATCAATGCCAAAGGGGGAGATTGTTGGCATGTTTACAAGCATAATGTGCTTTTCATTGATGGAAAGAATAACAATGATGATGGCAGGTTTACAAACAGAGTGTACATGGAAAGAACAACAACAAGTAGTGAAAACATAGAAAAATAAAGTCGAGAAGATGAGAAGGAATAGTGCAACATTGCACACAAAGTGCAAGTGGGCACCAGGGTTGAGGTGAATTCCATTACCAAAGATTAGGAGAGATAACATTCTCAGAAATGCAGACGAGGTCCAAGTCATCAAGGCTCCCAGAAGGATCAAAGGTCATGGCCTTTGACACTTAGATATTTGAGAAATCCAAAGCTCAGGAGGAGGAGCAACAGTGGCCGTTGGATCACCAATCAAGAATACCCGATGGCTATCAGATTAGAGTATAGATATGAGGAGTGTGGAGAGGAGGAGATTAGACCTTAGCCATCGGATTGGAGCATGAAGGACTAGCAGTCATTAGATCCAATATAACTGTGAAGAGGATAATGGGTAAGAGCCATCCTCCAACTCTGTGAAATATAAGGTTGTGAAATGATCTAGGTCATTGGATCCAGAGGATACGTGGTGAGAGATCAACATTTCGCTGACTCATGAGATGGAGAAGTCAAAGGTGAGAGTTGTAGGAACTCACGATATACGAAGTCGCGAAATGATCTAGGCAGTCTGATCACCACGAATCTAGACCGTTGATCTGAAATGAAGTCGGAGTCCACAATATTGATCACAGTCGTCGATCATAGAGAGAGACCTCAACCATTGATCTGACATGAATTCATTTCAAAGTTTCATGTATCGAGAGAACAGAGCTAACGAGACTCCCAAAGTCGTGAAATGAAAAATTGCGACCTGATCTGAGTCATCGGATCGAGGAGATATTTGGAACATCGATCTAACACCATCGCTATTTTGGGTATCGGGAGAACAGAGGTAATGAAACTCCCAAACTCGTGAAACATGAAATAGTGACCTGATCTGAGTCGTCAAATCGAGGAGAGATCTGGACCATCGATCTAGCACCATCGCTATTTCAGGTATTGGGATAATGGAGGTAACGAGACTCCCAAAGTTGCGAAATGAAAAATCACAACTTGATCTGAGCCGTTGGATCGAGGAGAGATATGGACCGTTGATTGTCCAGGGAGACGAGATGTGAAGTCACAAAACGTAAAATTGCAAAGCGCTCGAAATATTTGGCCCATGGTCACATCAACAGAAAGTTAAGAGAGGAGATATCATGTTGCTAGGCTCCACTTCAGGATATGCAAAATCGTGAATCACCCTCATGCTTGGCCCCTGGTCACAACTAGTGGTCACATCAGTGGGAGAGAAGGGAAGAAGCTAGCAGTGCTAAGCTCCATTTTGGAGTTTCGTGAGTTGGGAAGATCGAGGCGACTCACAGTTGGATATCTCGAAATGCAAAGCGCCTGTTAGATAGGAGTCTGGTCAAAGCTGTGATCATGTGGAAGGTAGGGGCTTAGCAAGAAGAGTTGGCACCCAATGTTTATATTTCTCAGAGAGGGAAAAAGGCACCAAATACATGAGTGTATGGAGGTTCTCTCAGTAAAAACTAGAGACAGACTGATTGTAACTGTAGAAAAACAACTAATTACATCTACTAGAGAATTTGAATAATCTCAGGGTGATCACCAAAGAAGTTGAAGAGTCTCGAGGTAACTTCCAGTGGAATGCAGACCCATCATAGAGACCCTTGACATATGGAAAAGTGTCGAAGACTGTAGCTACCAGAAAAGCCAAAGAATTTCAGCATAACGACCATGGATGAAGAACAAACTCAGCGTAACTGCCAAAGGAGATGAAGAGTTAGCTGGATGATTTGACAGAGGACTTGGCACTTTAAATATACATAGAAATGAGAAGTGGAGATTTCGTTTGTTGAGAGTAATTTCACATGGGAAAGAGCATGTTATGGACAACAACTGAAATGCATAGAAGAGGCGTAACACATAGAACACAGATGGATATCTGAGAGAGGTAGAGAAAGTTGAGGTGCGCATGTAGAGCAGAGTAGTGTTATAGATTCGAGCAACCAAAGATTCATATTTTAGGGTGGTTGGGAGGTGCTAGGGATGACTGTTTTCCTTAGAGTTTCAAGTAGGTGCTTGAACATAGGGAGTTGTAGCCTCCATCTGGTTGCTGCCAGAAAAATTAGGGTGGCAGGGTGGTGCAAGGGAAAACTATTGTTATCTATTATATAGGTTGGTGCCTGTGTGATTGGATGCAAGATACCAGATATATAAAATGTGCAGAACAGAAATAAAATGCTAGAAATGGCAAAATAACAGTAAAATATCCAGTATAATCTTCACAATACACAGAAATGAGATACGAAATAGCAATAGAAATAGCACTTTGATTCAGTAAG